>PVLA01010213.1:0-65896 GCA_004027455.1 Hydrochoerus hydrochaeris
GCGCATGAAGCGGCTCTCGCAGATGAAGTCCGGCTTGGGACAGGAGTTGCTGGCATTGAGGACGTAGCTTATGCCGTTTTGGGTCATCAGATCCTGGAGGGGTGGGAGGACAGCTTGGAAAGGGGTGGTGGAGGCCAGGAAGAATGCGGAGTTTGGGGACTTGTGGGAGTTGGTTCTGCATCCTCCGTGTGGGAGGGGCTGGGCGCAGGCTTCCTCCCTTTTTGGCCCGGGGCCCTGCCCTGAGTGACAGGGCAGGAAGCCGGCCTAGCCTCCCCTGCAAGCCCTGCCTGAGGCCAGCCCAGGCTCCCAGGAATGTGATGGCTGCCTGGGCCCTGGGCGGTGGCTTCATTCTTCCTCATCACCATTTTTAAAACACAGATTCTCTCAGAGCTGGCTGCGGGGTGACATCAGCGGTTTGACACGCCAGTGCTCTGGCCCTGACTGCCAGGGGAAGGGGCTGGGTGCTGGCTCCTCAGCCCAGCAGGCCAGCCTCTCCCCCACACCCTCTGTGGCAGGGCCTGGGTCTTTTCTCTCTCCCTCCATCACCCTCTCCTGCCAGGGCACCATCCTGGGCCCCCTGGGCCTGTCAGCCAGAGCCCCACTGTGCACACACCTTGTTAAGGACGTCCTTCTGAGAGCCCAGGTAGAGGTGAGGCAGGATGCGGGTCAGGCCCACACTGGGCACAGGCAGGCAGGGCTGGGAGAGGCTCATGGGTGGCAGGGCACTGGGCTTGCCCTCGCAGAGGCTGGGGAAGCAGGAGGAGAAAGTGGCGAAGCCCCCTGTGGAAGGAGGTAAGGAGGTGTGTCAGGCTGGCCGGCCAGCTGGGCAGGTGAGGCCAGGGCACAGCATCTGCTCCCTGCTCTGCCACGCCCAGTGGACCAGCCCGGCCGGCTGGCCAAGCACCTGCTTCCTGCTGGCAGGCCACACACACCACGTGGGGCACGTGCTGATGCCCACTGCAGCCTGTGCCCACATTCCTCCCCTGCTAATTGGGGTGGCCCCACTGAGGACATTGCTCTGACACCCGTAAGAGTGGGCTGAGGTGGCACAGTGAGTGCCTGGCCCAGGCAGGGCTGGTCCAGACCTACGTGGGGCTTCCTCCCCACCCCTGCATGCCCAGCCCTGGCCCAGGTGCCACTGCCCTGTCACTCACGCAATCCCTGCCTCCTGCACTTGGCTGAGAGCCCCAGCTAGGGCTTGGTTGCCAGGCCCAGGAGGCGAGGCGCCCAGAGGGCCCTCCTGGCCCGAGGCATGACCTCACTGCAGAAGGGCACGGCCTGCAGTAGCATCTGCGGCCAGGTCATGGCTCCCCTCCACCCAGCAGAAGGAGGACGATTGGCGAAGAGCCTCCCTGCCGCTGGCTGAAGAGACCAAGCAAGTCCTGGCACGTCTGACTCAGGGATCCCGACCAAGCTGGGCTGTAGCCTCAGTTTCCTCATCTAGGATCTACACGGCATGGCTGCGAGGCTCGGCAAAGACCTGGCTTTGGTGACCCAGCCCTGGCTCTTGGCAGGGCGGTGCAGGTCCTCAGGCAGCACCAGCGCTGCACACGTACCCCCAGATGGTAAGCCCCTGGTGGCTGGCTGCTGGCTACAGCCTTGGTCTACTTGGGTCCACGAAAGGAGGCAGCTGCTGAGACTCAGGACAGGGGAGGCTGGTGCTGTTGCCTCTGTCTTTGGCTCAGGCCCCAGAGTGAGGAAACTCCTCTTAGCATGTACCATGCGGGCTCCCTGTGCCAGATTCTGGGGACCATGGGAGAGGGAGGGCTCCAGGCTGGGAGGTGGAGGCAATAGTGTCAGGGGAGGTCTGGTCCCTTCCCTGGTAACCTGTGGGCCAGGTGGGGAGAAGCAGGTGGCGCTGGCACCAGCCATGCCACTGCTTACAGGTGTCCCACCAGCATGCTGGCTGGCTGGCTGCTGGGCCTGTGGGGAACCCTAGATGGTGCAGTCGGGGGTCTGCTCGGGAGGGAGGGGCAGGCTGTCTCCGGACCTGTCCTCCTCCTGTTCTTCTCCCGACTGTCTTGGCCCTTCTCCTCTGCAGCTTGAGGCCTGGTCCTGGTCCCTCCCCGGGGGGTGAGGGGGTGAGCACACGCCAGGCCGCGTGGGTGCACAATCTTCTCCAGGACACCTAGGGAAGCCTCCCAGGCCCCAGGTAGGCCCAGGCAGCTCAGCACTCTGGTTCTGGCTGTCAGCACAAGAGAGGCACCCTACTCTCCAGGATCCCCAAGGACACCTTTCTACTGGACCCCACTATCTCTGCTCTATTTTGGGGATCGGGGATGCACCAAAGAAATCCTACACTTGCACATGGCACCCTACACTCTTGGCCAGGCTACCCCAAAACACACTTCCGGTCAAGTCATGGACCTGGATGCTCTCAGGCCCACAGAGGCCCCATGCCCCACCTCTCTGCTCCTCTGAGGAGTTCTGGTACGGTCCCCACCCATGCTCTGCAGATGGACCACAGCTGCCTGCCTGGGTCCAGGGCTGCAGGCCTGGGCTATGGTGCTCAACCTACAGCAGTAGTGTGACATCTCCAGCCTGCATTCCCATAGTTCCACGCACCATGGGGTGACGGCCAGCTGCCACTTCAAGGAGCCCCCCACTGGACAGGAGGACAGGATGCAGAGATGGCAGTGGGATGGGCAGGGGCAGAGAGGGTGCAGCAGCAAGGCCACTTCCCGTGGCAGAGGAGCCCCCTCCCTCCACTGTCCCATCTCGCAGCCCCACCCAGGAAGGGCCACCTTCCTGTCCCTAGGAGCTGGTACCCACTGTGTACCAGCTACCCTGGAGAAGCCCTCCTTCATCATGGGTGGCCCACTCTATGTGCCTCCCATGTTCAGGGCAGGGCAGCTCAGAGCAGGGCTGTGCTCAGGGCTCAGGGTGAGGGGTTGGTGGGTTAGGGCAGGGGGCTGTCCTCCATGGAGGTTGGGGTAGTACGGGGACCATGACATTTTCCTGGCTGGGCCTTTAGAAGAGTACAGATAAAGACTTAAACCTCTTAGGACTGGACATCAAGGACAGAGCAGGGGTTGCCCTGAGAGGCACAGCTGCGTCTCAGGTGAATGTCTGTGCAGTGCTGGGTGAGCGTACCCATGCTGTCCCCATCTTTGTGCCCAGTGGGGCAGGCCTTCTAGCCATAGGTTAGAGAGAGGCTGCCTTGTCCCTTGGACTTCTACAAGGAAGGGCCTTGGCCTCCACTCCTGGCTAGCGGGTACTGGGCCCTGGCAGGGGTCCTGCTACTCCCATAACCCATGAATCCCTCCACTCCCCAGTGCTCACTCTCAGGGCAAGAAGGCCAATTACCCTCAGTGGCCTCTGCTCCAGAGTTCATCCCACACTTCACATCATGGTCCCAGCCAGGGAGGCCCAGGGCCGTGCAGATCCCAGCTGTCATGTGCGTGTACCCTGCCCTGCAACAGCTGCTGACCATGGATGCCCACAGGCCACCCACCCCCATCACGTACCCAGGGTGGAGCTGCCTTGCTACCTCGGGATCTGTCCTGCAGCCAGCTAGGGCAGCCCACAGGTCCCTGGGTGCCTGCTTCACAGGAGGGGCTGGAGGTCACTGTGCCCATGGACAGCAATGTCTGATGGCCAGGCTGGGGCCTTCCACCTTGCCACAGCAAGGACAGCAAGGTGGCAGGGGTATAGGTTGCTCTATTGGCCACATGGTGGGATGGGATGCTGTCTTCGTCCCTCCATGCTACACCTGTCTTGTACATCCGTGGTTCAGAAGCCAGGTGGTGAGGGATGCAACCCAGACTCCAGGCCCCAGGCAGGAGAGGCTTGGTGTCTGGGACAGCTAGTTCCATCTGCTGTCTCCTGGGGCGGGGACTCCATGGATGTGCTCTCAGCCACTGCCTCTGTGTGTGAGAGTGCATGAATGAGCACGTGCATGTGCATGACTGTGAGTACCTGAGAGTGTATGTGAGTGTGGATGCTGGGAATGGTGTGTGAGTGTGTAAGCATGAGTATGAATGCAAATGTGTGTGCACAGATGAGCACTTGAGCATGCATGTGCATGAGTATGAGGCAGCACATGAGGGTGAGTATACATGAGTATGAATGCATGTGAAAGGGTATGTGTGCACAAGTGTGAGTGCATGAGAGTACATACTAATGAAGGTGAAATCAACAGGAGTTTACATTAAAGGACAGATGACTATGCATATAGGTGTGAGTGTGCGATGAGTACACAAGGTTGTGCATAGGTGTGTGAACGTGCAGAGCACGTGCACAAGTGTGAATGTGCCTATGAGGTGAGTGAAGCAGACATGTGTGAATGGGTACACGACTGTGCATGGGCATGAGTGTGCATGAGTGAGTCTACAAGCCTGTGTGTGCACGAGTACATGAGTCTATGTACAAGGGTGTGAGTGTGTACAACTGAGCTCACTCTGTGTCAGTGTGAGTGGGTGATCCGAGTGTATGGGGGGTCCCCTCCCCAGTGCTCCCTCTCTGGGGTCCCTGGCAGCAGTTCTGGTCATGATGCCTGTTTCTAGGCAACCTACATCCTTGGCCCAGGGTACCCTGGTGTGGGACCGGCTCAGGCTCAGGCTGCCCCTCCCCTGTGCCCTCACACCCCTCTGCACTGTGAGCTGGCCTTGGTTTCCCTCATCTTCCTCTGCACTGCGGGGGTGGGACGGGCCTGGGCCTTCCAGAGTCAGAGACTCTCCTGCTGTCCCCTCAGATACCCCCAGCCTGGCACAAGGGGAGGGGCTGGCTCACCTGTGAGGATGGCCACGCTGTCAAAGCAGCCGTCCAGCTTGCTGAGCAGGATGGACAGGAAGCTGTCTGCAGCCAGCACACTGGCATCCCGCGTGCTCTGGTCATACACCACCACATCTTGCGGCTCCGCAGCCTCCACCTGGGGGCCGTCGGGCAGAGCTCAGGGTGCTGCAGGCACCATCAGGCGCCCTCTGTCTGCAGCCACCCTGACCAGGAGGCAGGCCTTACAGGACGGCAGGGAGGGGCTGCTGTCACCTTGCCACCTGAGAAGAGGGCAGGTAACACGCTGTGTATCTCCTCCGCCTGCCCGGAGGAAGTGTGCCCACAGCCACAGGTGGCTGGACAGATGAGGGAGGGCTGGGACTCTCCGAGGCTGCCACTGCCTGTGGGTGAGGGGGCTGTCCACTGGGAAGACCAGGTGAGTGCTGGGGTCCTGGGGCACCTGGGTTTTCTCCCAGGGCTGTGGAGCACAGGGAAATTGGCCCTGGGGAAGCAGGGGCTGGGAACTGGAGCCCAGCCTTGGGCCTGGGCTGTCTCTGCAGGACCACTGACCCAGCACACCCCTTTCCCAGGCGAAACTGAGCACCAGAGCTTCTCTCACCTCCACCGCCCCCTCCAAGCTGGTGGCAGCTCTGGAAGCTGGGGTGCCTGCTGTCCCCACCCCCACCCTGGGCCAGATGTCAGGGCAGCTTTTGCTCAGGCAGGTCGATGTCTCCACCCCTAAGCACACTCAGCCCTTAAGCCGGCTGAGCTGCCAGCCCTGGGCTGGATGATGTCACTGGCAGCCAATGGGAGCGCACTCTAGGAGGACAGGAGTCCTGGCTGTGGGTGATTAATCACAGATTTCCCTGCTGGGGCTGGCCTGGGAGCAGGGACTCCTGAGAGTGTCCCACCTGTGTCCTCTCCTGTCTCCAGGGGGCTGGTGTCTTCCGCCCACTTAGGGGTGGAGGGGAGGGGAGGACACAGCCAGCTGGTTCCTCCCCAGGAGCTGGGTCTGGGGGTCCTGAGGAGCAGTGAGCTGTCCCTCCCTGCAAAGACATTCCTGGGGACCACAGAGAGAATTCCCAGGGGGTTGAGGGATAACTAAGATACTGAGGGTATGGCCCGCTCAGCGTGAGGCCTTGGTACCCACAGCAATGAGCACAGCCAAACCCAGCTGTCCTGTCCCCTGTATTGTCCTTCTGCCCTGTGCCCCACCCCCACCCCCTGCCTCTGTGCTCCATCAAAAGTCCTCATGCATTTGGCTTCCACAGGAGGATCCAGAGGCTGAAGAGAGTGCAGGGGCCTCAGGGAGGGCCTGTCCTGCAGGACCCTGAGAAGCCCTGTTTGGGTTTGGGGGCCCTGTGCCCCAGCCTGCCACTCAGCTCTGACTCCAGTGGTGAAGGCCACACGAGGGGTAGAGTGTGGGTACCTGGCTGCGTGTGGCAGGCTGGATGAGCTCGGCGATGGTCACCTTGCCCTGCTGCAGCCTCCGCTTCACCAGCTTTGAGCAGCAGATGTTGACAGAGCTGAGCACATGCCAGCTGTTGTACTCCACGAAGGAGCGGCTGTCGATGACCAGGGGCCCCCCAGGCCCGCCCCGCAGCAGGCTGGCCAGCTTCCTGGCATCCATCACCTTCCTTGGGAACCGGTCCCCGGCCATGGTGGGGTGGTGGGCAGTGGGCAGTGACCGAGGGGTGAGGAGGGTGTAGCCTTGTGGTGCTCGCAGTACACTAGCGCATGGCGCCTGACCTGAGAGAGAGGCAGGGGTTCAGTGCACCGGGGCACAGAGTGCTCACGCAAACCCTGGGACCCCTCCTCCCCTGGATGGCCACAGTCTCTCAAGTGGGGTCTCCAGGAAAGCCCCTGTCCAGCACATTGGGGTACCAGATCACACGGAGGCAGGTGGGTGGAGGGGAGGTAGCTCTTGGAGCTCTTAGTGGGTCACGTACACAACAGGCTCCTGCCTTGTCCCTGCCCCATGACCCTGCATGACGGGGGTCCAGAGCTCCTGCCTTGTCCCTGCCCCATGACCCTGCATGATGGGGGTCCAGAGCTTGCTCCTCGCTTCTGCTAAATCCTCTACCCTGCCCAGCTGGCACAGTACACACAGCCAGTCCTGCGGTCCCATCTCTATGGCCAACTTCCTAGGCTGATAACCCAGACCCTGCAAATGGGAGGACTTGGGGTTGCAGGCTGGGGTTCTGGGGCTTGGTCTCGGGGTTCCTTCACTATGGCTGCTAGCACTTAGAAAGGCTAGCACTATGGCTGCTAGCCTTTCCCATGGCTGGGGCTTTGTGATGTACAAGGGTGGGACAGTGGCCTCTGGTGCACCCCACCTCAGTGGACCTCAGCAGGGCTCTGGAGCCTGAGGGTCGTATGCAGGAGGTGGAGAGCCAGGCCCTTGCCATCCATCACCTGCCATTTGCCAGGCTGCAGGGCTCTCAGCCCCAGGAGGGACAGCATCATGGTGATGTTTGCTCTGAAAGTGGGGAAACTGAGGTGTAGGAGAGAGATGGGACCAAACTGAAGTCACGCAAGGAGGCTGGATAGAACCCAGGGCTCTAGTGACCCTGGCAAGATCTTCCCCAATGATGATGGCCTTTGTCAGCATCTTCAATTGACCACATCCCACCCAGCTAGAGGTACACCCTAAGACCTATGGCAGAGGGGACCTCCAGTAAGTCGCCACTCTTAGCCTCGTGAGCACCGTCACACATACGGCCACTGTGACACTCAGACAGCAGCTGCTTCTGATCTATGTGCCCTTCAGGTCAGTTCCAGGCTGGGGCAGGGGTTGCAGGAGGAGTAGAGTAGGTGGCACCTGCTGGCCCCCTGCAGGTACTGCAGGACAGGCCACCCACCTCCCGCCTCAGTTCACTGTGTCTGGCCTGGCTGCCTGGCCCTGGAGCCTAGCTCTGGGGTGCTGGGGAGCCTAGCTCTAGGGTACAGGTGCACCCGTGCCCTCAAGGACACCTGTGCCCCAGCCTCTCCTGAGTCCCTCCACAGGCGAAGACAGCAGCCAAGGGCCAGCCTGCCATGGGGATCCCCAACCCACTGAGTGGGGATGTTTTGCCCACCAATGAGGATGGTTCTGGCTCTCTGAGAGGATCCCTCTCTCCCAGGGTCCTGACTAGTCTCTGCCGCATTCTCTTGGGGAGTGTCACTGAGTTCTAGTCTGAACCTTATACATAGGAAGGAAAGATCACAGTTACCATGCGGCCTGGATCCTGGGAAGAACCTCAAGAGCCCAGAATCCTGAAGGACCATAGTGGGGTGGTTCCTGGGTGCTGAGCCACGTGGCTTGCCACCATAGGCTGCCTGGGGTCGCTGGGCTGCGGGTGCCCACCCTTAGATGAGCCTGAAGCTGAGGTGGGTGGGGAGGAGGGGGTGGGGGCTGGAGGGTGGTACTTGGTCCCCACCCCTGCTCCCTGGCTACCCTCAGAGCTGAAGCTTGGCCCTATTAACTGCTGTAGTATCCTTATTTGCAGCCGAGGGGGACTCATTAGCAAGTTAGCACCTCTGTGGTCACCATGGCAACAGCAGAGGTGCCAGGCAACCGCTTGCTCCTGCAGCAGCCACAGAATGAGCAAGCCGGCTGCTATACAGTGGGCAGGTCAGCCCTCCTCGCCCACTCCCACCCCCACAGCAGGTGCCTTGGCTGGCAGGAAGCCCCTTCCCCTCCCTCCCCTCCCAGGAACCAGGACTCAGAGCTGGTGGAGTGGCAGAGGTGGCAGCAACATCAGGTCAGCCCTGGACAGGTGCAGGATAGAGCAGGCCAGGCCTGGCCAACCTCCTGCACAGCCCTCCCACCCCGGGCCTGGTTGCTGGGGGCAAGATCCCCTCATCAGAAGCTCTGGGCCAAGGAGGGAGCAGCTCCCAAGTCTAAGGTCAGAGGGCAGCTCCCCCAGACTCTTGCATGGCCAGCTGCTCTGCATGCATGGGAACATAGCTGCTGCATGCAAGACAGACACTGCCTACCCTCTCCTGCCTCAGTCCTGTTTGCAGTTACCCACACACCAAGGTGTATGCACACACCAGGACCAGATAGCCATGATGTGCACACACACTCACAAGCACGCTGGCACCTGTGCCCCAGGGCAACTCCCCGGAGAGCATCTACCCCACTGGGCTCCCACACCAAGGCCTCCACCCAGCACATTCCTGTTCCTGAGCTCCTGCCTGAGCAGCTACAGCCCCAGGCCTAGGGCCCACCTCCCAGACAGCATTCCGCCCTGTGACTCCCACTTGGTGTCCACTGAGGGGGTAACTCTACCCCACAGTGGCTGCCAGGACTGACGCCAAGCACAGGGTTGGTGACCAGAGGGGGCCCTGCACACCTACACAGCCTCAGGAGGGCCAAGGGGCTGAGACCCAGCCCTCAGTCACCTGGGCTACCCCAAAACTCAGCCTCTGCACCCCTCAGCTCCCTGGGGTGGGTGGGAAGGACCTCACTGGCCTCAAGGTCCAATGTCAAGGCCAAGTGGAGCCCGCCCAGACAAGGACCGTGCTGTAGGCCAGGCCTGCCGTGGGAGGGTGCACATGTCCTTGGGAACAGGGTGGGAGGTGGCTTTAACCTCACCTACCTGGCCCTGCCAGAGCTGCAGAACCTCCTGTGGTCACTGTCCCCAACTGAACACAGGGCATGCCAGGGCCTTCTTTGGTCACTGTCCCTGCACTGGACACTGGGAAGCCCAGGGTTTCCTTTGGCTACTGTCCCCAGTGCACACTGGAAGGCCCAGTGCCTCCTCTGGTCACTGTCCCCAGTTACACACTGGACGGTCCACGGTTCTGGTGGTCAGTGCCCCGTAGGTCAGGCTATGTTTGGCTGTTTCTCATCCTCTATGAGCAGCACTTCAGGGCCTCCCCGACTCTAGGCCCAGGACAGAGGAGCCTGCGCAGGAGGAATCCCTGACACGGCCGGCCTGGCAGTGTTGGAGTCTGTCACAGAGCTCAGTTCCAGGTGGCCGGGCCCAGACCTCCCCAGAGCCGTGGCCATGTACAACCGCAGCAGGCGGACTGCAAGATGTGCCTCCAGCCGCCCACACAGGGTCTCTGCCAGCGCAGGTGCTGAAGGCCAGGAAAACCGCCGCCCCTGTGCGGGTGCAGGCGGCATTGCGGCCACCCGGTCCCCTGGGCCGCGCACGGTTCACGCAGGTTTCGGGGTCTGGGGACCCCTTCCTCTGGCCGCATGGAGCCCCCTCGTCCTGCAGCCCCCGCAATCCCTACTCCTGCACCCCCTCCTCCTGCAGCCCCGCTTGCGCTGGGCCCAGGCTCTGCACCCCTCTGCGGCAAGGCCACCGCGCTTGGCACCGCGTCCCGGAGTTCCGGCCTTGGCCCGCAGCGGCTCGGGCCCGGGCGGGGACAGAAGCGGACGAAGCCCCCCCTCACCTGGCTGTCTCTCGCCGCGGGCGCGCACCTGGGACCCGCGCCGCGCTCAGGGCACCCGCGCCACCGCGCCGCCCATGGGCCCGCCGGGGGCCCGCGAGGCCGGGGACCGGGCCGGGGGGGCGCGCGGGCCGCGTCGCCGTCGCCGCCGCCGTCGTCGCCGCCGCGGGGAGCGCTCGCTCGGTCCGGGGCGCGCGCACGGCGGGCGGGCACGCGCACTCACGGCGCGCATCCCAGCCCGCGGGACGGCGGGCGCGGCCGGCGTGCGGCCCGGCTCGGCTCGGCTCGGCGGGCGCGGGTCGGGTCCGGCGGGCGGGGTCGCGGAGCCGGGGCCGCCGCGGGACCTCTAGTGACAGCCCGGGGCGGAGGGCGGGGCGCAGGGGATGAGGTCACCAGGGCGAAAAAGCCCCTGACGTCACCCGCAGCCAATCAGCGTCCGCGGCCCGGGGCGGGTGACGTCAGCGGGTGCCGGAGAAAGGCGGCGGTTGGGGGGCGGAGCCGCGCAGGCGGACACCATCTCTTAAAGGGGCCGCGCGGCGTCGGGATCCACTTGGACCCATCTGGGAGGACTTCGCAACCCCGAACTCCGTGTGGTTTGGGATCCGCGCCACTAGCCCGGCGTAGACCTGCGAGCGGGTCCCGAGTCCCTAGCTGTCCCGCGGTGCCGCCCTGCCCTCAGGTCGAGCTGGCGCCGGTGTCCTTTCCCATCTTCGTCCGCGCAGCGCACCTCCCGCCCCCCGCCCCCCGCCCCCCGCCCCCCGTCCCCCCTCCGCCCCAGGACTGGTGGTCCCAGGTAGAGAGAACCTCGCCGCTGGGGCCGGACTGCCCGGGTTCCCCACAGGAACAGGCGCATCCACCCGCCCGCAAACCTGCAGGGGGAGTCTGAGGGCCATTGCGCGAGGGAGGAGATGCGTCGCGGGCGACGGGGTGGCCGTGACCTTTAGAAGGAGGCCTCCAGTCCCTACGGCGTCTCAGGCGCCTCCAGCCACCAGGACATCCCTCCCTACCCCGCACATCCCTCCTTGCCCGGGCGTCCCACCCTCAGGGCCCGAAGTGAGAAGCTGCCTTGTCTAGGTCTCCACATCCACCCTGACCTTCCCAACGAAAGGCCAGGGATTTGGCACTCACCCCACTCAGGAGGTTTCACCCCACCCTGGGGGACACAACCTGACAGGCCGCTGATAGGGGCCAGGCCCAAAGGAGTGGGTGGGAGGGAAGAGGGGCCTGCAGGCCTGAACTGCACAGGGTGTTGGCTCGGGAGGGGACAGGTGGAGAGGGGGCCCTTGGTGTCTGGGACAAGGTCTGGATTGGCTCAGGGATAGCAGTGTCCTTTATCTGGCACTTCTTGAACGTTTCCTGAGCACCAACAGGGGCATGCATCCCAGATCAAGGACAAACTCTCCCTCCACCTCCATCTTTGTCAGTTTTTTGGGTGCGTGGAGAGACACTCCACATAACCAGAGGTGCCCCAAGTGGGCAGCCGCGTGGACAGTAGGGTAGTCCTTCTCACTGTGGGCCCTAGCCAAGAATCTCTAGGCTCCCCTGGGATTGGGTGGGGGACCCTACTGGGTCAGGGGGGCCCTCAGGGTCGTGGCTTCGTTGAGAATGCGGCCGGCCTCATTGGGGTTCAGGAGTGGGCAGAGGGCAGAGTGTATTCCTGGCTCAGAGCCGGAACAAGCTTGGAGGGGTCCCCTGGAAGGAAGCCCTGGACCACAGGGTCACCTGTAGCTGTTACTGGGGTCAGATTTTCCCTCTGTCTCTGCTCCAAGCTGAGTGGAGGCTCAGGCGCCCGGTTCAGCCCAGCCAGGTCAGCTGGGTCCTGGGTGCCTGCGAAGTGGGCGAGAGGGGCTGAGGCTGCAGGGGGGAGAGGCCCTGCCTGGCTGAGATGAGGGGCGTCGCCTGGGGAGAGGGGGCGCCTTGGTTCTTGCCCTTGCCGGTTTGAGCCTGTGGTTGTGGTCATTCTTCCTGCCTTCTATTGGGCTCTGCACCAGCAGGAGGGTGGCCCTCCGTCCCTGGGCGGCCTTGGGCCTCCCCCACCCAGCACCCAACAGAACCCATTATTCCAGGGCCCAAGTGGCCAGCGTGGCCCTGTCCCCTCCACGCGCAGGTGTGGGCATCCAGTGCAGTGGCCGAGCGCACGCAGGGCCTCTGTTTGCTCTATGGCGCGCGCCGGGCGTGGACGGTCTGCGTGCGCCCCCTGGTGTCCGCAGGCTAGCGCTGCGGGAGGCCGGGTTCAGCGCTGTAGCTGAGACATGGTAGCCCTCATGCGGGTGCATCCAGCTGGCCAGATGCCCGCTGCAGGTTCAAGCAGACGGCTTCCCCTTGCTTCTGTGTTGACAGTTACTGCTCTTGCTTTACTCTCATTGTCCGGGACGGGACCTGGGGCCGTGTGCAGGCTGGGCGGCTCCTCTACTCCAAACTGTATCCAACCCTAATGAGTTTTATGGTGGTAGAATCACTCGCTGTGACACTCATATTACTCACGCATAAGTGGCAGTTCAGTGGCGCCAGGCACTCTTGAATTTTGAAGGAGCCTTTACTACCTCCACCTCCTTGTTCTTTGGAACTTAGCCTCTGTACCCATTGGATGCTGACATTGCCCTTTCGTGCCGGCCCAGGGCACCCATCGTTCAGGTAGACGGCGTCTGGCAACGTTATGCAGTGGGGGACCACGCCTCGTAGCAAGGCCCTGGCCTCTTCCTGCAGCCACTGCCCTGCCGATCGCCACGCTGGAGCCCAGGGAAGCGGAAGCCTGTCCTGTGCACCTGACTCCCTCCACCTGGGGAACGTGTTGGAGACTCGCCGTGTTGCTGCTTTTCCACATCCTGGTTATGAATGATATGGTGATATTTGAACCAGTTATGTCTTTCTTTTTCTTTTCTTTTCTTTTTTTTTTTTGCGGGAGGAGTAGTGGGGATTGAACTCAGGGAGTATGGTATCTGTATTTTTATTTTTGAGACAGAATGCGGTCAAGATGCTGCTATGATTCAGATCTAAAATGTGCCTGCAGCGTCTCAGGTATTCAGAGGCAGGGTTTGGCACGGTTCCATGGCACTATTGGGGACTGATGGAAATGTAGAAGTTGGGATCTAGCTAAGCTCCAGGATCCCGGGAGTGTGCCTGGGGACCACATTTGGCTCTTAGCTACCTCCTCTCTGCCTCTTCCCTTCTTCCCTGCTTCCTGGCTAATCCCCAGGAGGAGCTGTCCTCTTTCCCCATGTTGGTTCTGCCCTGAATCCAACTAACTATAGGCCGAGCCCTCTGCAGTGTGAGCCAAAATCAACCTTCCTTTCCCCAGGCGGTTTCCTCAGGGATTCTGTCACTGGCGAAAATTTGATGAATACTCCTGGCCAGGCTGGCCTCAGACATGTGGTCCTCATGTCTCAGCCTCACAAGTAGCTGGGATTACAGGTGTGTACCACCATGTATTCAAATCCATTTTATTTCAAGGAGAAAAGGAAAAAAAACCCTAAAACAAAATTTCAAAACATGTCAATCAGGAGGCAACAATGGTTCATATATTGCTCATTGTCAACTGCAGATCATTCACCCAGAGCACAAGAAATCTGCCTTCAATTGTCTGAACAATACCAGCATAAATCTTTCATTTTAGTGAACTCAGAGAAATCAGTAATATAACTGTCTTAACTAGATACATACGCATACACATATGTTGTTTCAGCTTCTCACACCAGTGAGACAATATGATGTTTATACATGCATGTCTTATTTATTTCACTTATGAGTATGGTCTCAAGTTGCATCCATTTACCTATAAAAGTCTCTAGTTTACCCTTCTTTTTGACTGAGTAGTACTCCATTGTATAAAAATATCACATCTTTTTTACTCATCCTCAGTAGGTGGGCATTTAGGTTGTTTCCAAGATCTGGATATTACAAATTGTGCTGCTATAAGCATGGGTGCACATATATTGCTGTGGTATGATGTTTTTGGGAAAACACCCAGAATGGGAATAGCTAGGTAGAATGGGACCTTTACTCCTAATTTTTTGAGGAATCTCTACACTGATTTGCACAGTGGTTGCACCAGTCTGCATTCCCATCAACAGTGGAGAAGGTTTATTTTTCCCAAAGCCCCTCCAGCACTTGTTATTGCCTAATATCTTGATAGTAGCCATTCTCTCTGGGGCGAGGTGGAATCTCAGTGTTGTTTTAATTTGCATCTCTTGAACGACCAGTGAGGTTGAACATTTTTTCCACATATTTATATGCTGTTTGTATTTCTCCATCTGAGAAGTGTGTGTTCATCTCAGATGTCCACTTTTGGATTGGGTCTTTGAATCTGGGAGGACTGATTTTTTAAAGTTCTTTATATGTTCTCGATAGTAATCCTTTGTCTGAGGAACAGCTGGCAAACATTTTCTCCATGTCTTGGGTTGTGTCTTCGCTCTGTTGTTGGTTTCTCTTGCTGTACAAAAGCTTTTCAATGGGGCGAGATCCCAGCTGTGAATTCTTTGTGGTAAGTCCTGTGCAATCTGTGGTTTTTTTTCACAAAATCTTTGCCTATACCAGTGTCTTCAATTTTATCTATTCTATCTTCCAGCAGATTTAATGTTTCTATTTTAGTATTGAGATCTTTGGTCCATTCTGATTTTAGCTTAGTGCATGATGAGAGATATGGGTCCAGTTTTAATCTTTGGCATGGGTAGAGCCAGTTTTCCCACATTAGGAAAGAGGCTCTTTCTTCCAGTGAATGTGTTTGGCACCTTTGGCAAAGATAAAGTGGCTTAGTGTGTCTGGAGTTGTTTCTGTGTCTTCTAATCTGTTCCATCTATCTTTGGGCCTGTACCACACTATTTTTCTTTTTATCACTGTAGCTTTATACTATAATTTCAAATCAGGAATTGTGATGCCCCCTGTCTTAGCTTTGTTGTGTAGGATTGCCTTTGCTGGTCTAGGTCTCTTCTGGTTCCAGATGAATTTTAGGATTGTTTTCTTTAATTCTGTGAGATATACTGTTGAAATTTTGATTGGGGCTTCATTGAATCTGTATAACAGTTTTGGAAGTATGGCCATTTTCACTATATTTTTTCTTCCTACCCAAGAGCATGGGATATCTCTCCATTTTCTAATATCCTCTTCAATCTTCTTTTTCAGCATACTATAGTTTTCAATGTAGAGCTCTTTTACATCCTTTGTTAGATTGATTCTTAGGTAGTTTTTTGGATGCTATTGTAAAAGTTATTGTTTCCCTGATTTCTCTCTCAGTGGGTTTGTTATTCATATACAGGAAGGCTATTGATTTTTGAATGTTGACTTTGTATCCAGCTACATTACTGAATTTGCCTATTAAATCTAGAAGTCTTTTGGTGGAGTTTTTTTGGGTCTTCTATGTAGAGTATCATGTTATCCACAAATAACAATAGTTTAATCTCTTCCTTTCCTATCTTTATTCTTTTTATTTCTTTCTCTTGTTTAATTGCTCCAGCTAAAGTTTCCAGGACTATGCTGAATTAGAGTGGAGACATTGGACATCCTTGTCCTGTTTCTGATTTTAGAAAGTCTTCAGTTTTTGTCTATTTATTATGACATTATGGTTTTTCATAGATGGCCTTTCTCAGATTGAGATAAAGATAATCTATCCCAATTTTCTGTAGGTTTTTTTTTTTATCATGAATGGGTGCTGGACTTTGTCAAAAGCTTTTTCTGCATCTATTGCAATGATCATATGATTTTTTCCCTTGGTTCTGTTAATATGGTATATTATATTTATGGATTTATGTATGTCGAACCATTTCTGCATCTCTGGGATGAATTCCACTTGATTATGGTGTATAATCTTTTTGATGATTTGTTGCAGTTTGTTTGCCAGTATCTTATTGAGGATTTTTGCATCAATGTTCATTAGAGAAATTGGTTTGTAATTCTCTTTCTTAGTTGAGTCCTTGTCTGGTTTTGGTATCATGATGATGCTTACTTCTAGGAATGAATTTGGAAGTATTTCTTTCCTTTAAATATCATTAAAGAATTTGAGTAGTGGTGTTAGATCTTCTCTAAATTTCTTGCAGAATTCAGCAGTGAATTAGTCAGGGCCTGGAAATTTTTTTTTTTGTTGATAGGTTTTTAATTACATCTTCAATTTCACTGATTGATATTGGGTTATGTAGGATTTTTATAGCTTCTAGATTCAGCTCTGGTAATTTATATATATCTAGGAATCTGTCCATTTCCCCTGTATTTTCCATCTTATTAGAATAAAAGTTTTCAAATAGGTATAGATGATCTGAATTACTGCAGGGTCTGTTGTGATTCTATCCTTTTCATTCCTAATTGCATGGATTTGAGTCTTTTCTCTCTTTTTTTTAATAAGGTTTGCTATGAGTTTGTCAATTTTATTTAATCTTTCAAAGAACCAACTCTTTAATTCATTGATTTTTTTGTGTTGTTTTATTAGTCTCCAGTGTGTTAATTTCTTCTCTGATCTTCATAATTTCTTCCCTCATATGAGCTTTTGGATTAGGCTGTGATTCTCTTTTTTGAGAAGTTTTAGGTTTATCATTAAGTTGTTTATATGTGCTTGCTCTGTTTTCCTGTTATGAGTATTTGCTGCTATAAATTTTCCTCTTAACACTGCTTGCATTGTGTCCCACAAGTTCCAGTATGTTGTGGTGCTGTTATCATTCCACTGTAAAAACTGTCTAATTGCTTCTTTAATTTCATCCATATTCCATTGGTTGTTTAGAAGGGTGCTATTTAATTTCTATGTCTTCACGAAGTTCTTGTGGTTTCTTTTGCCATGGATTTCCGGTTTCATTGCACTGTGGTCTGATAATATGCATGGGACAATTTCTGTTCCTTTGCATTTACTCAAGCATTTAACTATGAGCAGTATATGGTCTATTTTGGAGAATGCCCTGTGTGCAGCTGAAAAGAATGTGTATTCTGATGTTGTGGGGTGGAACATTCTATAGGCATCTAGTAAGTCCATGTGTTTAAACATTTGACTTAGTTCTAATATTTCATTGTTGATTTTTTGTCTAGTTGGTCTGTCATTTTGTGAGTGAGGTACTGAGGTCTCCCAATACAATTGCATTAGGGCTTACTGGATTTTTCATATCTGTTAGCAATTGTTTTACATAGTTGGGTGCGTGTATTTTTTACATATATATGTATGATTGTTATCTCTTCCTCTTGGATTGTTCCCTTTATGATGATGTAGTGACCTTCTTTATCTCTCTTAATCAGTCTTGGCTTGAAATTCACTTTGTGTGCAAATAGAATAGCTACCCTTGCTTTTTTCTGGGTTCCTGTCACATGGAATATTCTTTTCCACCCTTTGATTTTTAGTCTGTGAATTTCTTTTTCAATTAAATGTGTTGCTTGTGTGCAGCATATTGTTGGATCTTGCTTCTGGATCCATTCTGCCAAGTCTGTGTCTTTTGATTGGTGAATTGAGACCATTAACATTGATGTTTATAACTGATATGTATTGACTAATCCTTGTCATGTTATTTTCCTGTTGTTGGCTCCCCTGCTTTTCCCTCTCCTCCCTTTAGTTTTTTGCCTTCCCTAGTGGATTCCTTATGTTGTGGTTCATAGAGTTGTAGTCCTTATTATCTCTTTCTAGAATGTCCTTAAGAACATTTTGGACTGCTGGTTTTGTGGTCATAAATTTCCTCAGATGTTCTTTCTCATGGAAGTATCTTATTTCTCAATCAATTTTAAAAGATAGCTTTGTGGAATATATCAATCTGGGTTGAAAATTATTTTCCTTTAGAATGTAAAGTACTTTACTCCAAGTTCTTCTTGACTTGAGAGTTTGTGCTGAGATGTCAGCTGTGATAATGATGGGTTTTCCTTTTCTCTAACAGCCTTTAAGGTTCTATTCTTATGTTAAAGTTCTGGAATCTTGACTATAATGTACCTAACTATAGATTTTTTTGATCATTGCTAATTGGAGTTCTATATTCCTCATTTATCTGTGTGTCAAATTCTTTTTCTCTACTAAGAAAGTTTTCTGTCATGATGTCTGTGAACATTTTTTAATGTCATTTGTGGTATCTCCTGCTTTTTCATTGACTCCAATCATTCTTAAGTTATTCTTCTTTGTCTCATCCAACAGCTGCTGAGTTGATTTCTCATGGTCCCCTGCTATTTTTGAGAAATCTTTCTTCACCTGATCACTAACTACAAGCCTATCTTTAATATCTGAGATCCTGTGCTCACATTAGCCTAATCTGCTTTGAATACTTTCAATGGAATTTTTATTCTCCTGGATATCTGCTTGAATCTGCTTTATAGATTCCATTTCTTTCCTATGCTGATCTTCCATAATTTTCTTAAGCTGATCTATTTTTTGTCTGTTTCTACTCTAATGTCACTAAGCATGGTGTGTATTTTGGTAATCTCTGTAGTTATCTGAAAGTTTATTTCTGATTTCATTTTTCCAGAGCCTCATTCAATTGCTTTGTTGTTACCACTTTAGAGAGACCTGGTGGGGGGCTTTGGATTTTCCCACTTCATTGACCCCTGGGTTTGCCTTTGGTGAACTGGGTGTCTGGGGTTGCATCTTGTTGAAGTGTCTTCTCTTCTCTTTTCTTTTTTTAGTTTACTTCCTGGGGTGATGTTTGTGAGTTGCCGATGGGGGGTGCTTTATTGCTAGTATTTAGGACCCTTAGGTGATGAGTATTTCTCTGAGGCATCTTCCAGGTGTAGCTGGTTTTTGGGTTTTGAGTCTGTTGGAAGATCTTACCTGTTCAGTTTGTTGGAGATAAGAAATTGTGGCTTGTTTGGCCCAGGTCCTGGTTCTTTGGTACTGTGCCATAGTATTTTCTGTGACCCTTAGTCTCAGTCATGGATTATCAGGACCAACAGCTGTTTGGAACAGTTATGTCAGTTTTGGCTATAGTGGTACCAATAGCATCAAACACAGCCTAGAAAATGACAAACCCTTAATTTGCAACTTTTAATCATATGAACTAGATTTATGGTTATATAACAGAATGTAAAACAAACCAGAGAATTATATGTAATATATAAGTCCTTAATGTGTCAATTTTGCCCTCAGGGGTTAAAATTTAAAATGGATTAAGGAAAAAATAGAGAAGTGGAAGAAGAGAAAGAGATTAGAAGTAAGGTTGGAGGACAAAGGGGGATCAGGCCAACTTGGGGAAACTGGTGCAGAAGGCTGAAGGGAAAGAGAGATGGGAGAGATAAAAGGAACAACTGAACCACACCCACAAAGAGGTTAGGACCACTTTCACACTCATATATAAGCGATGAAGGAGAAAGAGAAAAGAAAAACAAAACAAAGCAAAAAAACCCAAAACAAAAAACAAACACAAAAATGAAAAAGAAAAAAACAGTCCACTTCCAGGATTCTCTCTGGTTTCACTAGTAGACAGGCTGTGAATTGTGCTGCTCTATCCCAGCAAGCCAGCAGCAACTTTTTGGTGGCATGGTGGATAATCCCAGCAGGCAGCCCTGAGCCCAGACTCATTGGGCTCGCCACAGTCCAAGCAGTTTCCATGGGTCTGTGCCAGGTGGGAGCTGCTAGATGCAGCTGGCAGCAGTTCTGGGTTCTGAGCTCAGCTGACCTGTGTCCAAAACTGGTCCCAGCCAATCACTGTCTCCCACGGGAGGACTGAGTCCTCTGCACTCACCACCAGCCAGTGCAGTCCCTCCACGTCTGCTGTTCCCTTCCACTGCTGTGTCTCTGTAGAGGCCTCCAGGTCACCAGCTCTCACTGTCACTGTGACCATGTGTCCCCAGGTTCAAACAGCTCTTCTCATGCAGTGAGTCCCATCTCAGGAAGAAGGTGCCACTGGCTACTGTGTTCTTCTTCGATGAAGTTTTTCTTTTCACTGTCACTTTGCACTTCAGATTCTTCCTGGGTCCAGGGGACCCACTTCCTTCCTTCTCATCTTCTTCATGAAGCTCCCAACTTTATATTTTTAAATATTAGATTATTTTTATATTTTGTTACTAAAAGCTGCACAGTGTTTGGGATCCTTTTATATGCTGTTGAGACACATTTCACATTATGTTATTTCCTAGTTTTTCAATTATGATACAATTCAACTTACAAACATTCACAACCAATCACCAGCTGCTACTCTCAGTGATGGAGCCACATCCTAGCTTTGCTTCAGGGTGGAAACTCAGCAGTGAGGATGCAGGGAAGCTCTTGAAAAACCTTCAATAACTACAGGACAGGGCTGGGGAGCTCAGTAGCATAAGTGCCTGCCTGGCAAGCATGAGGTTGTGAGTTCAATCCCCGGTACCAAACAAAAACAAAACTACAGGACAACAATCATAAAATTTATATGAGTGTCATACTGTAAAGGAAGATTATGTCTGATTAGCTAGATTGAACCATATAGTAATAAAATGACTAATTCTTCCTCAATGGATTTGATGTACTTATATACAAGCACTGCTTATCTCTGAAACTGTCTTAGTTACTTTTCTTGTTGCTGAAACAAAATACCTGATGCCCAAAATTAAAGAAAGGAAAGGTTTATTTAGCTGTTTGTAGAGGTTTCAATCCCAGCTGCACAAGGTTTTGAAGGACATCCAGACACAACCATAACAAACTTTTCTAGAATGACATGAAAAGCCCCTGCCTGAACAATATTATGACATCTGAAAAACCTCACAAAGCTTTATTTAAAAAAAAATTTTGGTGGTACTGAGGATTGAACTCAGGGCCTTGTGTATGCTAGGCAAAAACTGCACCACTGAACCATATCCTTTACCCTTAAAGCTTTATTCACTTGGACAACACAGTGCATTCTTGAACACAAGACCCTTGGTCCCTGGCATTGGGGGACAGATCCAAGTAGATGTGCACCTGTTTGCTGGGGAATCCCACAGCACAGGGTGGGCAGTGCAGTTACCTGAGGGAGGCTGAGACAGAGAGGTTTCCATAAAGGGGATAGAGACGACGGCTTCTGCCTCACAACACACAGACTCCACCTCCAAGAGAATTCTGGCCCCAGTGCAAAGGGTGAGCCCTGCAGGGTTCAGAAGGCAAGGTGGGTGGTGACACTGTGACACTGGGAGGGGAGGCCTCTCAGGGAGTCCTCTAGCACCCACAGGACAGAACATGGGTGGATTTGAACACTTTACCTGGAGGCCACCATTCACCTGCCCTGATAAATACACGGAAGAAGCAGTTGGTGTAGCTGCTTTGTCGGCCTGCATGGAAGCAAGAAAATCCTCACCACAGCGAGAAAAGCTCAGTTATGCATGATGGGACAGCAGCCAGGATGGCTCTGCTCAGACAAGGGACGGGAGCCAGACCCGCGCTGTCCCAAACACACAGTGGGGTTCAAGGCACCAAAAGCTGCAGTGTGAAAGGCCGGGCTTGCAGACGCTGGAAGCTGCTGTGTTTGTGACCTCGCTCGGGACAGAGGGCACAGGCGGAGTCCCTCGGGAGCCCTGCCGCACCAGCTGGGCCACTTCAGCACTCGCACTGACCCTCAGGTGGAGGGACCAGAGGGACCAGGAGAGGGGTCCAACTCCTCCCCCACGGCACTCTGGAAAACCTCCCGTAAGCGTGACCGGCGCCTCGGCCTCCCCATTCTCCCTGCAAAGTAGTAAACCAAGGGGTTGGCGCTGCTGTTCACACCGGAGAACAGTGACAAAAGTTCCTCATTGTATGGGAGATCGTATTTGTCACGCAGAATTGGTCCCAGCACAGGAGGGCCAAACACTAGATGGACACAGCTGTGAGGGCCACGGCGTTGTACAACTTGTGGGGTGGATGCACCTGGGAGCTGCGTAATCACAATGCACAGTAGTGCATTGCAGACAAAACTGATAATAAACAGACCTAGCCCTGTAATATATGGGGCACAGAATTTCTTGTTTTGGATCAGATCTGCAGAACATTGTATACAGCACAGTTAGGGCAATGGCCCAGACCCAGGTCAGAACACACGCCATGGTGGACGAGTACTTCGGAGAGTGCAGTTGGCACCAGATGGGGAAGAAGATGGACAGGCAGCGGCCCACGCTGATGGCGACCACCAGACAGAGCCCTGCTATGAAGGATGTGAGAATGAACAGGTTCAGGTATGGAAACCAGATGCCATGAGACAGTTAAAATCAGCCAAGGACGAGGGAAAAGTAGCAGTCCCACTTCACAGAGCAGACCAGGAAGCAGAGGGTGAGCCCAGGGAGCTAATGGTGCCAAGAGCACAGGTGAACTCCAGGACCCACGTGTGTGCACCTCGCTAGTGTGATATAGGGGTCCTCACCTGTCTCATTCTGGGGGCTAGAAGTCAAATAGCCCATGTGGGGTCACCTTGGCCAGGGGACGTCCACTCAGCGAGGACCCTGTGGAGAGAATCACTGTACTAAGCTGTGATGAGTCGAGCACAGGGTCTCCATGGCCTTTTCATTCGTCCATCTGGCCAGCATCCCCAGCACATATGTGCCCTGTCCTGACTCAGACGGGGCTTAAACTGGTGATGCTCCTGCCTCAGCCTTCTGGAGTACTGGGATTGCAAGAGTGTGTTCAACTGAAGCCGGGGGACTGCATCTACGGAACCCCCGAGACCTGAGCAGAGGAGCCTGTGCTGCGTGCTGTCCCCGTGTGGTGATGAGCTCAAACTTTTTCACAACAGGGGACTGAATCCCCAGCCTTCACACAGACCTGCATCCCCAGCCCTTTTATTTTAATTTGAGACAGCCTCACTAGGTCAGGGGGTTCCCAGGCTGGCCTAGAAATTGCAGCCCTCTTCTCTTGGCCTCCTGGATGTGGGGATTGTGATGTGGGCTGCAGACCTGAAACTGTTGGACTCAGACATGTAGAGAAGCTGTGTGGTTCCACCCAACCACCCTGGAGAAGAAATCATCGCCTGGGGGGTACAAACAGAAAGCAGGATCCTTGGGGGCCCTCAGGACAGCACCCTCTAGAGGGCAGTGGTGAGTTCACCAGGGACGTTTCCAGGCAGTCTCCCAGCCCAGGGCCTGGTGAGCTGCCACACCGGGCCTGTACCTCCCAGGCTTGTTGCTGTGGCTGATGGTGAAGTGATGGCAGGTGCAGGAACAGGACTGGGGATTAAGTGACAAGGACGAGTCAGGGTGATGGCGTGTAGACAGGAGATGGACACCAGGTGATTCCTGATGGCCAGTGTGAGCTTTTCGGTGTCTCTGAGGACACGGGGTCCTCTAGACCAGTGTCTCTGCAGCACACCTGTAGGGGTCGTGGCAAGCTGGGATGAAGCGCAAGTCTGTGAGGGGCTGAGGGGTACGGTTGGCACAGGGAGCATGGGGGAGTCGGGCTGGGCACGGGGGTGGCAGGGCTCAGGGAGACCCTGCTCTTGGGCTCCTGTGAGACTGGTGTGCCACTGGGGCTGTGGTGTCTCTTCAGGTCTGCAATTCTGTAGGGGTTAATGCTTCTCCGCTGGGGCCCTAGGCTCTGATTTGTGTCCCCACCCCAGGGCTCAGGGCTGCTAATGTTGTCCCAGTTGTATACAGAGGCCTTCCTGACCTGGCTTTGTTCAGTCCTGGGGTCAAAGAGGTAGCAGAAGTTCATCCTCCTGTTTTGCACGCTTCTCCACTTCCTGTCTCAGTGCCTCAGCAGTACCTGGACTTAGGAAGTGCCCTGTGAGGAAATCTGGCTGGGGGTTTCATAGACTCACCTGTCCAGCTTGTCACTTTGGCTTGAAGGGACGGTTGCCTGGGTTTCTGATCCTGAATCTACAGATGTCCATAGAGGTCTTTAGCTGTCATCACGAGGCCACCTCTGAGCGGCTCTGCCAATCTCAGTTTCAGCTCCTTGGTTCCCTTAGCTCCCAACCCTCTCTGAAGATCGTCTTAATAGCTACCGCAGAATCACTTGGCTTGTCTAAGAGGGACCAGCAGCCTCACCTGCTCCTGCTGGGTGCCTTCTGTCTGAGAATGACTAACTCAGAGAGCCCTTAAGCTTGTGTGAGCAGTGTGTTGGCTCAGTTATTCATGGAAAATCCTTTGTGGGGAGAACCATTTGTCATATTGTCTTGTCTTCAAAATCCGACAATAAGAAAACCAACAATGGCTGCCATAATGTCTCTGTTCTTCTTCAAATATGAGCATTTGTTAGATGATTCCTTGGTGGTATGGTTTAGATCTGAAATGTCTCCCTAAGATCTCATTTTGGAGACAGGGCTTGTCAGAATGGACTGGATACTGGGGGTGTAACTGGAAGGTGAATGCTAACATGATTCTGGACGGTAAAGGGCAAGCCCGGGACATTTCTTAGATAGTTGGTTCTTTATTTATTTATTTATTTTCTATTTTTTAGTACTGGGAATCAAACTCAGTACTGTTGCACTTGCAAGGCAGGCACTTATGCCACTAAGCTAAATCCCCAGCCCTTGGGACATTTCTTTTAGAACAATGATTCCATTGGCTGTCTGACTAGAGGACATGTATGTTATACTCTGAAAATTTGTCTATGTCCTGAGGTTTTTCAGGAGACTGAAATTAAAGGTAGTGGACTAATTCATCTAACAGAGGAAATTTTTAGGTAGCTCAATCTTTAGGCTGTTGCGTGAGCACTGCTGGATGCTTTTAGTCTGATCTATGGATGAACATCAGGAGCAAAACATAGGGCAGAATGATTTGAAAATATTGCAGAGGTAGCATTGGAAGACTGGAGCAAAGAGAACATGGATACAAATGTTGTAGTGTCATAGCTCCGTCTAGATTTCACAAGCAGGCCCAGGTGCCCAGCGATGTGGCCCTACGAGGGCAGTACGTGAAGCTGTGAGAGTGAAGCCAAACGTGCAGTGGAGATGTCCTGAGAGAAGCCAGGAAGGTGGGCTGTGTGCTGAAGGGAGCTGGAGGAAGTGATTGGAACTATCCCCAAATGAGGCTTTAGGGGCCATAACTGGCAACACTGTAGGGCACAGGACTGCCAGAGCCCTTTGGAGCTCACATCTCGTCAAAACCTGCCTGGGGTGGTGGATGCACAGCTACAGGATTTGCTCTTTCCCTTGCTGGGTTTTAGTCCTGCTCGCTCCAATTTCTATTTATTTCTTCCTTTTAGGATGGGGAAGTTTTTCCTGTGCTATTATTGTATGTGTTGGGACTACTTCATTTTCTTTTTCCTTTTAATAGGGGCTTACACCTAAGAGTTTGCCTTCAGACTTGGAACAGACCGTGAACCTGGACTTTTCAGCAGCACTGGAACCATGGTGACTCTTAGAGATGGACCGAATACATTTTGTTAATGAGATGGTCATGAGTCTTTTGGGGCCTGGGAATAGAATGTTATGGTTTAGTTATTTTTTTATTTTAAAGAGAGTAAAACTAAACATAACAAAACAGAACAGAGTAGATCAGAAGAAAACAATGTAAGTGACACAGATTTCAAAGCAACATGATAGGAGATCTACCATGGCTACTGTAATGTCTCTTGTTTTCTTCCACATAGTTGTCCGTATCTTCACACACGATGAATTCATACAAAACAAAATAGTGTTAAACTGATCAGAACAGAGTGATGAAGGCATTATAGGTCTTCAAAACCCGACAATAGGAAAACCAACAATAGCTGCCATAATGTCTCTTGTTCTTCTTCAAATTAGCTGTCCATACCTTCATGTATATTGACATTAAACAATACAAAACAGACTGAGACCACTCTGAACAAAGAATAGAAGCATTACTGGATTTCGCATCATGATGATATGGTATCTGCAATGGATACCACAGTGTCTTTTTTTTCTTCAAAGTAGCTATTCATTTCATCATGCATAATATAATCAATTCTCATAAACTGTTTAGGTGAAGTTCTACGCATGTATAAGCCTCTACATGTATACCTATCCTTTCTGTATTAGAAAAAAAACACTAAACAAACAAAATTACTAGAAAAACACGAAACAGAAAAGACAAATAACAATAGCAAAGAGCCCAAAACAATGACCATATAGGCCTTCCAAACAAGGTGGGAGGAGCATAACTAGGGTCGGTATTTTACATAATGATCTTCAAGAGCTCCTCAGATCGCCAGACACAAACATGCAAAATTGTTCCAATCCTATGGATGTTAGTTGTTTTGTTCCAAGAACTTATGGAATTTGTAGTACAATCATCTTAGCTATCCTAAGTGTGATTATACAATTTTAGATATTTTTTCTTTTCCCTTCCTTTTTCTTTTTCCTCCTTTTCCCTGAGATATTATTTTTTTCCTTTTGAGCAGATTCTTATCTTTCATTGTATTTATTGAGGATTTTGTGTCTTATGTACTCTTACCATTTCTTACACTAGGGAGACAATACAATATTTACACATGTGAGTTTGATTTATTTCACTTATGAATATAAGTTATGTCCATTTATTTATAAATATCTCAATGTAATAATTTTTTGTAGCTGAGTAGTACTCCATTGTATAAAAATAACATATCTTTTTTATCCATTCCTCAGTTGATGGGCACTTAGGTTGTTTCCAAGATCTGGCTATTATAAATTGTGCTGCTATAAACATGGGTGCACATGTGTCATTGTGATATGATGTTTTCAGTTCTTCTGGGAATATGCCCAGAAGTGGAACAGCTGGGTCAAATGGGACTTCCAATCCCTACTTTTTGAGGAACTTCCAGACTGACCTCCACAGGGGTTGTACCAGTCTGCACTCCCACTAACAGTGCAGAAGAGTTCCTTTTTCCCCTGCAGCCTCTCCAGCATTTATTGTTGGTAGTTTTGTTGATCCTGGCCATTCTTTCTGGAGTAAGATGGAATCTCAGTGTGGTTTTAATTTGCATTTCTCTAATGACCAATGATGCTGAACATTTTTTTCATGTATTCATTTGCCTTTTGTATGTTTTCATCTGAGAACTGTGTATTCATCTCAGATGCCCATTTTTGGATTGGGTCTTTGAATTTCTGGTTTTTAAAAATTCTTTATAGGTTCTAGACAGAAGTCCTTTGTCTGAGGGACAGTTGACTAAGATTTTTTTCCAATTCATGGGTTTTCTCTTCTTTTGACATGCAAAAACTCTTTAGTAAGATGTGATCCCAGTTACTGATTCTGTGAAGTATTTTCCGCATGGTTTGATTTTTGTTCATGAATTCTCTACCTACCCCTATGTCTTTAAGATTTCTACCTACTTTGTTTTCCAACAGATTTAGTGTTTCTATTTTAATATTTAGATCTTTGATCTATTTAGATTTTAGTTTAGTACATGGTGATAAGCATGGGTCTAGTTTTAGTTTTTGACATATGGAAAACCAATTTTTCCAGCACCATTTATTAAAGATACTATCTTTCTTCCAGTGAATGTGTTTGGCACCCTTATCAAAGATAAGGTGGCTGAGTATGTTTATAGTTGTAGTTGTATCTTTGAATCTATTCCATTAATCTTCAGGTCTGTTTTTATGCTAGTACCATGCTGATTTTATTACAGTATCTTTGTAGTACAACTTCAAGTCAGGGATTGTGATGCCTCTTGCCTTTGCTTTGCTGCTTAGAATTGCCTTTGCTATTCTAGGTCTCTTTTGGTTCAGATGAATTTTAGGAATGATTTCTCTAGATATGTGAGGTATGCTAGTGGTATTTTCATTGGAATCGAATTAAATCTGTGTAACAATTTTGGGTGAATGGCCATTTTCACAATATTTGTTCTTCTTATCCATAAACAAAGAATGTCTTTCCATTTTCAGAGAACCTCTTCAATTTTTTTCAGGATATTATAATTTTCACTGAATAGATCTTTTATTTATTTTGTTAGATTGATTCCTAAGTATTTTGTTTTTTTGGATGCTACTGTGAAGGGTTTGACTTCTCTTATTTCTCTCTCAGTGAGTTTGTTGTTGTATGTAAGAATACTACTGATTTTTGAGTGTTGATTTTGTATCCAGCTATCTTACTGAATGTATTTATTATATCTAGGAGTCTTTCAATGCAGTTTTGGGAGTCTTCTATGTAGAGTAGCATGTCATCTGCAAATAATGATAATTTAACTTCCTCTTTTCCTATCCTTACTCCTTTTATTTCTCTTTCTTATCTAATTGCTCTGGCTAGTATTTCCAGCACTATATTGAATAGGAGTGGTGATAATGGACATCCTTGTCTTGTGCCTGATTGTAGGGTAAAGGCTTTCAGTTTTTGACCATTTAATATGATTCTGGTTGTTGGTTTGTCGTAGATGGCTTTTATCATATTGTGGTAAAGACCATCTATTCCAATTTTCTGTAAGGCTCTTATCATAAATAAGTGTTGGACCTTATCAAAAGCTTTTTCTGCATCTATAGAAATGATCATGTGATTCTTATTTTTGATTCTATTGATATAGTGGATTACATTTATTGATTTACATATGTTGAATCATCCTTACATTCCTGGGATGAACCCCACTTGGTCATGGTGTATGATCTTCTTGATGATTTGCTGCATTCTGTTTGCCACTATTACACTGAGAATTTTTGTATCTATGTTCATTAGGGAGATTGGCCTGTTGTTCTCTTTTTTTGGTTGGATCTTTCTCAGGTTTTGGTACTAGAGTAATATTTGCTTCCAGGAATGAGTTAGAAAGAATTGCTTCCCTTTCAATTTCATTGTAGTGTTTGAGGAGTGTCGGCATTAAGTCTTCTTTGGATTTCTTGTAGAATTCTGCAGTGAATCCATCTGGACCTGGGCTTTTCTTTATTGGTAAGGATTTAATTACATTTTCAATTTTGTTAAATGAAATTGGGTTATTCAGCAGTTTTATATCTTCTTGACCCAGCTTTGGTAATTCATATGTTTCTAGGAATCTGTCCATTTCTTCTGTGTTATCAAGCCTATGACATAGAGGTTTTTAAAATAAATATTGATGATCTTCTGTATTTCCATAGGGTCTGTAGTGATTTTACCTTTTTCATTCCTTATTGCATGAATTTGAGTTTTTTCTTTCTTTTTTAAAATCAGGTTGCCAGGGGCTTATCAATTTTATTTACTCTTTCAAAGAACCAACTCTTTTAATTCATTGATTCTTTGTATTGTTTTCTTAGTCCCTATTGCACTGATTTCTACTCTAATCTTTATAATTTCCTCCCTTCTTTTGGCTTTGGGCTTGACTTGCTCTTCTTTTTTTAGATGTTTGAGGTATAGAATCAGGTTGTTTATTTGTGTTCATTCTGTTTTCCTAATGTGGGAACTCAGTGTAATAAATTTTTCTCTGAGGACTGCTTTCATTACATCCCACAGGTTCTGGTAAGTTGTATTTGTATTTTCATTTGCTTGTAGATATTGTTTAATTTCTTCTTTAATTCCTCTGTGACACACTGCTTGCTCAGGAGTGTATTATTCAATTTCCATGTGTTTGTGGGGTTTTTGCAGTTTTTTTGTCATTAATTTCTAGTTTCATGGTGCTATGATCTGATAACACGCATGGGATAATTTCAATTATTTTGCATTTACTTAAGCATGTTCTGTGGGCTAGAATATGGTCTATTTTAGAGAATGTCCCATGTGCTACTGAGAAGAATGTATATTCTAATGTTGTTGGGTGGAACACTGTATATGTCCACCAAGTCCATTTGTTCACAAGTGGATTCAGTTCTGTTATTTTTTTTGCTGATTTTCTGTCTAGTTGATTTGCCCCTTTGTGTCAATGGTGTGTTAAGGTCTCCTGTTATAATTGTGTTATTGCTTATTTGATTTTTCATTTCCATTAATATTTGTTTTGTATAGCTGGATGCTCCCAAATTTGGTGCATAGATATTTAAGATTGTTATCTTTTCTTCTTGGAGTTTTCCCCTAACCATTATGTAGTGACCTTCTTTATCTCTTTGGATCATTCTTGGTTTGAAGTCCACATTGTCTGCAAACAGAATAGCTACCCCCGCTTTTTTGGGGGGGTTCCTGTTGCATGAAATATTGTTTTCCATCCTTTGACTTTCAGTCTATGAGTTTCCTTTTGGGTTAGATGGGTTTCTTGTATACAGCATATGGTTGGATGTTGTTTCTTGATCCATTCTGCCAGTCTGTTTCTTTTAATTGGTGAATTGAGGCCATTTACATTAATAGTTATTACTGATATATATTGGTGTATTTTTGACATGTTATCTTTCTGCTGTTGATTCTTTACCTTTCCAGTCTATTTAATTGTTTGTTTTGCTTAGTGGTTTTTTTTAGTGGTCTTTCAGTATTCTTTGCAAGGTTGGTTTGGTGGTCATGAAGTTCTTCAGCTGTTCTTTGTCTTTGAAGTATCTTATTTCTCTATCCATTTTGAAGGACAGTTTTGCAGAGTACATCAATCTAGGTTGGAAGTTGTTTTCCTTTAGGATCTGAAATACTTCACTCCGTAGTCTTCTTGACTTCATTGTTTGTGTTGAGAAGCCTGCTGTGATTCTGATAGACTTTCCTTTATAGGTGATCTGTGATCTATCTCTTCTAACAGCTTTTAATAGTTTGTTTTTATGTTGGATTTCTGGGATGTTGATTATTATATGTCTGTGTGTAGTTTTATTTTGGTTACAGCTATTTGGAGTTCTATATGCTTCACTGATTTGTATGTCAGTTTCCTTTCTCATGTTTGGGAAATTTTCAGCTATTATTCCTGTAAATAGTCTCTTGATATCATTTGTGCTGTCAGCTTCTTTTTTTTTTGTACCTATCAGTCTTATGTTGTTCTTTGCATCATCTTGCAGCTGTTGAATTATTATTTCCAGATTCCTTGTTATTTTTAAAGATCTTTCCTTTCCTGTTCATTAGCTGCAGCCTTGTCTTCGAGGCCTGAAAGTCTATGTTCACTTTCTTTGAGGCAGTTTTGCCAATTTTCAATGGACTTTTTGATTTCCTGTTTATCTCTTTGAATCTGCTTCATGCATTTTTTTGCTTCTTATATTGTTCATTCAAGGTTTCCATCTTTTTTCATTGTTCCTCTAATTTTTTAACTATGTCTTCCTTAGTTGTGTTCAGCATTTCTTTCATTGTGTTTATCATTTCTTCTTCTACCTGGGAGGTTATTTCTGATCTGAGTTCTTTTATAGCTTCCTGGAGCTGTCTCTTCAGTTCAGTTGCTGTCACTTCAGGTATTTCAGGTGTGTGCCTTACATTTTCTTCTGTGACCATGTCTTCTAGGTTTGCTTGGGATGGGCTGGAGTTTTGATACTGCATTTTACTCTTTTGTTTTGTCAGTTTCCTATATTTCTGGGTTCTGAGCGATGTTGCAAGGCTTTCCGGGTGCTGGAAACCGTGTTATGCACTTTCAGCTCACGAGGTGGGATGCAGGCAGCTGTCCACAGTCTGAGGATCACTGGGTGCAGCCCAGTTAGGACTGCAGGGACTTCTGGTGTGGCCTGCGATGATTGGGGAAGTGGGGCAGGGTCTTACCAGCTTGGAGCAATGTCCCAAAGCTTCCCTGTGTGCTGGAAATCACCTTGCACAGAAGACTGAATGCAAGCAGCTGTTATGGTATAGATCTAAAATATTCTTCCAAGGTCTTATGTTCAGAGATGAGCTTGTTCAGAAGTGATGGGTCCATAGGTGTGCAACTGGAAGGATGTGCTCTCTTCCCTGGCTTACCTTCTGTCTCAGCTTCCTGACCATCCTGAGGTGCACAGCTTTCCTCAGCCATTCCTTTCTGCTTTGTTGTTTCTGTCTCAACCCAGCTGACCATGGATTGAATCCACTGAAACCACGAGCCTAAATAAATCTCTTCTTTACATTGCAGCTGTTGGACATTTGTCCCAGTGCCCGGAAAGTGACTAAGACTGCTGATCTGACTTATTTCAGAATATGTGGAATCATGGTGCCATCTGCCTGGTGGCTTCCTGGGGTACACTGAAGGCACAGCACTCGGTGCAGGACAGAAGCCGAAGGATCTGAAGCAGGAGCCCTTGTCCAGTTCTGCTATCTCCTCCTCCACTGGAAGAGCTCTGTGCCAGATTCACATGGGCTCATGTCCCATCTACCTTGTGGGAGTGCAAAACTCTTGGGCACTTTGAGGACCTGTTAGTTGTTTTGATCTCCTGATCCCCATCCCCCACTGCAGTGACCCTCAGTCTCCATCCTGTGCCTTCCCTTGTCTGTGAGGATCAAGTGGGTCTGCCCTGGAGGACTCCATGACACCAGGTCCTCCAGGGCAGTGGTGGTACGTGTTGGGTGCAGCGAGGGGCAGCCCCAGGGGACGAGCTTCCCATGAAGTGCTCTGGGGCCAGCCCAATGGTACACTGGATCGCCGTCCTCTTTAACCAAGTTGGTGGTGATGGCGATGGTGTTTGTGTCTCTCTCCTCTGGGTCTTGCACCAAGTGATTTTGTGGCTAGAGTCAGGGTGAACAGTGCAGCCATTCCTGGGAGTAAACATTGGAGTGAGTGGTTTCCTAGGGCTGCAGCAGGCTCAGTACTCTTCCCTCCCTGAACATGTGCTTTCCTGGGACCCCTTCAGCAGCAGCAGGTGACTCTGTGAGGCCGAGAGGCCAGGTGTGTTGAGGTGGCAAGAGGGGGTGGGGCTGTGTCCAGCATGACTGCACACATGTACACGTGGTCATCTGCATGTGCATGTCTGCCCTGGTGTCCACGAAGAGGAGAGGCTGCCTTGGTTCATGCAGTGCGAACTGCTCAGATGTCCACCAAAATCCATCACATGTTCCCAGCGACAGGGTTCATTTTCAGGTCACACGAGACTATAGAGCATGAGTAGATCTGAGGAGAGCGGAGACTCACTCAGAGTGACAGAGTTGCTTGGGGTACAGGGAGGGCCGTGCGGGGTCTGCACTCAATACATTTATCTATCACCTATTATCTACCTGTCTGCATATTGCTATCTACTCTGTCATATTTATTATCTCTTTGCTTGACCTTATCACTGTCTATCAATCATCTATCAGTCAACCTATGTGTCTTACTATCAAGCTACATACCTATCTGTATCCATCAGTCTGCTTACCTAGATAACTGTACCCACTTATGTATTGTCTATCATCTATGGATGTATTTACCTTTCTATTTCTATCTATCCATGTGTCTATCCGTTTACCTACCCATCCGTGCTCCATCTATTTACCTATCTCTAACTACCTATCTGCCCATCATTCTGTCCCTCTATCAGTTATCTACTCATCTCTATCTCTCTGTCTCTCTGACCTTCCCATCTCTCTACACACCTGACCTTTCTCTACATAACCTTCCACTCCCCCCTCATTGAAGGGTCGTGTTCCATAGTATTAGTTAACTGAAGTCACTAGAGATCTGAAAATATTAAACAAAAAATTCTGGAAAGAAACACTTCATGAATTTTAAATACCATGTTTCTCTGAAAATAAGCCCTAACACCCACCCCCCCCAGGCCAGCCCCAGTCTGGCTATCCTTGCCTTAGCTGTCATTACAGAGTGACCACCAAGCAAGAGAACAGTGAGGTGCAATCTTCCACATGACACTGGCCATCCCCATGGTAATGACCAATGAGGGCTGCTTCTGGCTAGGTTATTCTTATTTTTGGCGAAATGAGGTAACTGTGTTAGAGTAGATTGTGTTGTAATTATTCTTTTATTCATGGCTGTTGATAATCATTTATTGTTTCCGATTTATGAATTACATTTTTTTGTAGGTATATATAGACGGGTTTCACACATCTGCTGGATGTGTGAAGGTTTCATACATCTGCTGGAGTCTTGATGTGTCCCTTGAAGATAAGTGGACAACTGTGTACATGGCTGTGTGTGTTTTGTAGTGATGAAGAAGAACACTTATATGCACATACATTCAGGGTTTGCATATGCACATTTGCATTTATGTCTGTGCCCTCACTATTTAGCTTTCCAGTAAGAATATCAGAGCTTCACTTTCCTCCATGGAGGTCGACACCCTGGGTTTCAGGGGAGTGAGGCCCTGGACAGGCTGGGTCCCCACATGGCAGACCTTGAACAGTCCTGAACCACCCAGCTCTTCAGAACCATTGCACATCACAAACTGGGCCAAATAAGTCAGAACAGTTCACGTAAGTGCTATGTTGCCACAAGCTTAAAGTTTTATCTCTGTAAATGCTCCAATTTCCTAGTCATGTGGGGCTTAGTACTGGTGTCCACCATAGCAAATCAGAACTTTCTGAAAAGAGATTAAATATCAGTGATCAGACTTGATCTTTCAAGTAGTTTGGGGTCTTTTTTTAATTTTAAAGAGGATAGCACCAAGGAAAATAAAACAGAATAAAATCAATCATAATAAACCAGAATAAATGATATGGGACTTCAAAATCTTATGAAATCAACAATAGTTCAATAATGCCTTTGTTGTCTTCAAAATAGCTGCAGATACCACCTTCAAACACCGTAAAAATCAAATAGAACACAATAGAATAGAAACAATAAAAACAAAACAATGAATGCAATAAAATACATCAAAATAAGCTAATAGTAAATATATAATGGCTTCCATAACATGTCTTCCTATCTTTTAAATAGCTGCTCATGTCATCAGAGTTAACATAAACAAAACAAAAGAAAATAAAAACTCAACCCAACAAAACAATGAAAATGATATGGTTTCTTGGGCGGGGGATCTCCTCCCTGTAGGGAGCTGTGGGATCTGGCAGCAGGAAAATCTGCAAACACTCGAAACAGCCAAGCCATGTACAATAATAATATTTTCTTTTATTTGACTTTTATTTTGGCTTTTGAGATAGGACCTCATTTTGTAGTGCAAGCTGGCTTTGAGCATATTAAGTAGCCCGGGTTGGCCTTGAACACACAGCAATCCTACTTCAGCCTCTCGAATGCTGGAATTATAGAGTGCACCAGTGTGTCTGGCTGATAGTCAGATTTTAAAGGATTTTCAGCCAAGAGTAACTAAACCAATAAGAGTGGAGAGATTACATTGCAAAGGAAGAGAGAACTTCTGTGAGATGACCTTTGAATCCCCAGATGTGTTTTCTCGCAGGGGCATTTGGAAATTCTGAGTAAGAAAGGAGGAACAGAACCTTTTCCAGGGAGCCAGAGAGGCCCTGGGAGGCTGACACAGGGATTGGAACCTGGAAGACCCTCAGGTGCACAGCTGATTCTCCTTGTGAAGAAGCACTGCTGAGCTCTGGGGCCCTGTGGTATGGAGGAGGCTGAGGAAATCTTCTGATAGGCAGGGGATGAGTTCTGCAAACTCCTGGATAGAAAACGAAGACCACCAGGAGGAGAAGCCAGCTTCCAGCACATGGTAGGTCAGCCACAGTAGGAAATTGGCCAACCAGGAAGCTGCGTGGGATGGGAAGTAGAAGTCAGGGTGATAACTTCGAAGGTCAAATCTATGCATCCCTCAGTTCTCCAGAATGTACCAGAATGGCCAAAATCTGCGATGCTTCTGCTGAAGAACAGAGCTAAAGCAGGGGCAGGAATTTTACTGAAACTACACCCTGATGGCATTGAGGTCATTGCACATTAACAGCAGAAGTCTCCATGCATCATCCAAAGAGTTGACACAGTACCAGTTAGAATTGACAAGAAGGTCATATTTTATCAGTCCAGATACACAAGGATTCACTCAGTAGGCTCGCAGTGGCTGCCTGCAGGGTCAGGGGTGGAAGAATGCAAAACGGCTGGCTGCAGGGTTGGAGGGTCCAGTCTAAGGTCAGAGCCCTGGAGCTCATCAAATGCTCCAGTCTGAGTCAGGAAGGCAGAGGGTCTGCTCTGGAAGCCTGAGGAAAGTACAGATGCACTTCCAGTGGCACAGCAAAGACCAGGGCAGACCTTCTCCTCCTCCCTCTTCTTCCACCCAGGCTCCAATCCTGTCGTTGGTGCAGGATTGCACCAACATCACATCCCGAGCAGGGCTCCTTCCTTGGTTCATGGCCTCCATGTTGGTCACGCAGACTCACAACTGCGCTCCAGCAGTGTGTGAGGTGTGTGGTAAGGCGCTCGTGTTGACAGCGCGGTTAGGTATCGCAGCAGTGTTTCCACACCACCTGCCCGATTTTTAACTTAAAAAAATTACTGCTTGTGTGAATAGGTGAGAAAACATGTATCTGACCGAGCAGGAGAAACAACAGAAGACCACAGCAGACCCATAGGTGACCCAGCAGTGGGTGTTACCGGGTAGGAACTTTCACTGTGACTGACATACTCTTGAAAACAGGGTGAAATGCAAGAACAGATGAAAAGGTGGAGACCTTTGGGGTTTAGAAAGAACTATAATAATGCATTGCACATTTTGGTACTGAGAAAGGCAAGGTCTGTAACTGAGAATTCGAAGAGGCAGGAGGTGCTGCTATGATTGAGCACACGCTTAGCCCGGGTTTGATCCCCAGGACACACACAAATCACGGCTGCCCCTGCAGACATGAGGAGAGCAGGAGACCAGGGAGCTGGAAGCCACACCTGCGGGAGGTGTCCAGGCCCTCGTGGCACTGACATCTTTGTCCTTTTCCTAGGAAGTCCACAGCCACACTGCCCACACACTGCCTCTTACTCTGAGAGTCCTCAGCAGCCAGGCCATTGGTCACCACTCGAGGGAGATTGTATCCGAGGACATGCTTTGGCCAGGGCTCTGCTGAGTATTGAGCAAGGTGGTCCTCATCCCTCATGGGCCGTGACTTCTTCGCAGAATACGGTCTTCTCTTCCATCCCCTGCACTTAGCGGGTGCTCCGGGACACCGCCCACCCACATCCTGACTCAGTTTGTACCACATGCTGCCCTCGTCATGGTCACAGACCTCCTCCCTAGGTGTGTGTCCAGGCATGGCTCCTGGTGGTAGAATCCAATACCGGCACTCTACCATCACCTTTTCTGTCACATCTGCAAGAACTTGGAGTGATGGATCTGATACGATATTCATGCACCCCAGGGGCCTAGAGGAGAGAAAGTGGCCCTCAGTTCTCACAGCACTCCTGCTCTGCCCTCCTGCAGATGAGATGATGTGGAAAATGATCCAGAGTCTGCTTGTGTCCCTCTCGGGGGTCCTCCATTCAGCTCTTCATCCTCACAGCAGGCCCAGACAGGAAGGGGATGTGGTGTGTGTGTGGGGGTCTGAGGAAACTGACTACACTGTGTCTCAGACTATGTGGTGACATCCTTGCCATGGCACAAAGGATGAGACCTTCTCAGAGTCAGCATCCAATTCTAACTCCAGCAAGGCCCGGAGGGGCTGCCTTTCCCGACTCTCAGCGTGAGTCTCACAAATGCCACGCTGAACTGAAGCTTCTCTGGCTTTTTATTGATAGAGCCAGGAAGCAAGGATAAAAGATGAAAGACTGGTATCCATGCAGGATCTCCTGGAGGGGCGGGAGGAACCGGGGAGGCTGGAGTGGTCTGGGGCATGACTGACCTTAGGGTGAGTCTAAGTGATAAATCGGAGCATGGGGAGGAGAAGGCAGAGCGTTCATCCCTGCAGGCAGCGTGTGGATCCCACGTGCACCCGTGGCCCTGTGGCTGTCTCTACTCTCTAGCCTCGTACTCCGGGAGGTTTCAGGTGTGTGGCTCCAAAGCCCCTCGGCTCTGCCTGTCCTTTTCATATGTGTCTTGACAGCGCCCCCACACCACCGGCTGGCTCTGTTCCTGTGGGGTTACGGAGAGTCCTCCTGCTGGTCTAGGTGGTCACTCGGGGGAACTGAGCTCAAAGCCCAGAGCTCTGGCCCCAGACAAGTTCTGGCCTTCATCAGGTTTGCACCAACCTCTTCTGGGGTTGCAGTGAGAGAAGAGCAGAGGTGAGCTTGTCTCCAGGGCTCTTCGTTGTCTCATTTTCCATGCTGGATCTTCTGCGCTTCTCATTTCCGTTACAGCAGGGATACAGTTCCTGGCTGCCCCCTGGAATTGAAGTCCTCCCGTCGGGAAGACTCTTCCTGGAGACTGCACAGAAGACCCTGGGTGACAGGGTCTCCGTGCCACACACAGGGGATTTCTGAAGGTGACAGTTAACCTGCCCCTCCTCAAGGTGAGGAGCTTGAAGCCAGCAGGAGGCTGGCAGAGGCTTGGCTCGGTTACCCAGGGGCACCCTCCCTCCCGAGCGGGCCTTCTGCCCCACCTTCACCCTCAAGCTGCCCTTGCTCTCGTTAATGCCCTAGAAGTGGCAGCTGAGCGTGGATGATAAACACCAGCCCCACTCTGATTCTGCCTCTTTGATTCCCCTGTGTCAGTTCAGGAGCGGCTCGCAGCCTCGGCAGTCATGAGCTGAAGGTGATCAGGGTGCTGGAGAGGGTGAGAGTCCTAAAATGTGAGAAGCAGCATCCTGCGCCCTAGGATGTGGGGAAGGGGGCTCCTGGGAAATGTTCTTGCTCTCGGATCCCCCAATCAAAGGCTCCAAAATGGCAATCACCACCCGTGTCCCAGGCTGAGCAGGAGGTGCTTCTACCGTGAGGGCAGTGTCCATGTTTTCCTTCTCGGCCTTCTGGATGGCACTGTGCCCCTCCTCAAGTGGTGCTGGAGGGCACAGGCATCTTGTGTCCCAGGGGACCCTCTCTGAGGGAGGTCAGCAGGTTCTGGGGCTCTATCCTGTGCATGTCAGCCCTGTGCTGCGGCCCTGACAGCCGTTATACTCTGCCTCTCCTCCACCCTCTGCCAGCCCCTGGCCGCTGGTCTGGTGTAGTTTTCTCTCCTAAGGTTCTTGCTAACAACCCAGTTAAGATAGGAGAAGGATATAGGGGAGGGCGACCCAGAGATTCAAGTCTCCATCTGCAGGACAGGCTGCGTTCTCCGTCAGTTTTCCATGACACACTCTTCCTGCCATGATCAGGACGGTGCCCAGAGTAATTTATAAAACGGCCTTTTGTGGAGTTCACGCAGTCCTATCGGCTCATGGGTCGCCCGGCAGACACCCAGCTTTAGTGGATAACATGGTGTGGCCATGCCGAGTCCTCCCTGAACACAGCGAGGCTCAGCTGCTGCCGGTCCTCGGCATCCTGAGTGCTGTGTGGGTCCGTGCAGAGCCAGGTGCCTGTGTGTCCTCACATCCTTAGCTTCCTGTGTCCCCTGAACCTGCTTGCTGGCTGCTCGGGTGCGACTCTGTGCCTGTCTTCTACTCTCCGAGTGGCCTTTCCCTTCCCTAATGAACTCCACAGTGAAGACAAGGTTTTGGTTTTAATTACAAAGTCGTTACTTTATTTCAGCACGAGGACCGTGAGTGCTGCCTGGATTTGAGAAAGCTGTGGGTGAAGGTCGCTCGCTGGTCTCTGGCTTGCCGCTTCTGGAACAGTGTCATAGCTCTAATAGCTGCAGAAACCGGCTGCTTCTGATTCGTTACGTCCTTCCCCTCATTTCCGACTGCACGTTTGTCCGTGCGTACCATCTGTGTGTGTGCGCGTGTGCGTGCGCGTGCGTGTGTCTGTGTGTGTATGTGCACGCAGTTACTAAACTATTCATGGACTGAGACTTCCTGGACCGTCCCTGGTCCGACATCAGTGGTGACCCGAGTGACATGGTGTCTGTGCCTTTGCAGATTTTCTCTGGAATTCTTTGTTAAATCTAACAGAAGCTGTCGGGTTTGTTTTATTGACCAAGATCGTTATAGAGTGAGTTAAAACAACAGTTTACAAAATGGTCTCAAATAAAGCGTCCCTTGCCTCTCTTGCTCAGCCCTCGCCCTCCTTCACCCCTGGGCGAGCTGATGAGGAAATCCCAGCTCCAAACCCAAGAGCTGCCACCCCGGTGAGAATCGTCACCCTGCTCCTCGTGACCGCAGAGCACCCGGCTCTGGAGCCCTGCTGGGTTTTGCGCCTCCCTTTCGGGAGATGCAGACCTTCCTGCACCATCTGCGCGGTCGGTCTCCAGATACACGTTCGCCTCGCGTCCTGCAGAGGGCAGCACAGGTCAGCAGCCTCTGCCTGCTGGTCAGAGCCGGTTCGGGTGCTGTGGGGACCCTGGTCAGCGTGCTGTCCCCTCAGCCGGAGATGGCCTTCCTCTCCTCACCACCTGGTTTTCTTCACTTTGCCTCTGGTTTTCTTTCCCTTGCCCATTTTCTGTCTCTGAGGTGATACTGGCTTTCTTTCTGTTTTTGTGTAACTTTCACCCTGCCTCTGTATTTCAGAGCAATTTAAGGTCAGGGCCACATTGCTGTTCCTTAGATGAAACCTCCCAAGCCTGACCTTTCCTGTCACCATTCCTGTCAGCATTCACCTTGTAGTTAGGTCCCTGGCGCCCACCCTCTGACCAGGCCCAACCTTTGAACATGTGACCTTCTGTAACATCAGGGCATCACTCCAACAAAAGCTCAAACCTGGTAAGTGTCTCTCCTCACAAAACTTTCCATAAAAATCAGCCTACACGCAGCCCTCATGGTCAGCAGGCTCTCCGAGGCCGGGGAATCAGTCCTACAGTCGCTCTCAGGCAGACTGCAGTAGTCAGGAGCAGGTGAGGCTCCTGCTTACCCTCGAACAAGCCGAATTCTACTAAATCTGTTTGAACAATCAACAGAGAGGGGCAGGAAGTCGAGGAATCCTAGGATTTCAAAATGGGAGATTTGCCCAGAGGTGGTGTCGTTATGACAGCTACCATCCTCTGGGGATATCTGTAGACTGAAATTGTGCTATCCAGGTAACAGTCCTGGGGCTGAAGTGACAAGCTGGGCATTAAACCTCTCACTGGATTTCCTCATGGGATGCTTGCTGAGCCCAGGGGCTGAGGTCCCAGAGGCAGGAAGTAGAAAAAAGCTTCTAACGTGAGGTTCAGACATCACTGCCTCTCAGATCCCAGGACTGAACAAGGCCAGACCGAGGTGGGTTCTGCTCCCTGCCATGGGACCTTGAGATCTGGCCAGGCCCTGCAGCTGCTGGGTGGGGACACAGATCAGCACCAGGAGCCTGGAGGTGCAGTGCTAGGTACTACAGCCTACCTGCACTGAGGGGCTGGGCCAGGCCTCAGGTGTACCTCAGAGGATGTGTCCTGGGAGCAGGTGACCCCAGAGAGAGGGCTTATGAAGAGCCACCCCAATAGCCAGTGCCCCATTTGTCCCCCTGTCCCTGTGCCCGCTCTGTGTGGCAGCCTCCCAGGGAGTTCATCCCTGCTTCAGCCCCGTCCCTACTTCAGCCCCATGCCCCATGAAGCCAAGTGCCTTAGGGTCTGTTTCCTGAGCTCCAACGAGGCACCTGCCAGCCAGGAAGGATGTTCTGGGTGCCACAGACACACAGGCTTAGAAGAACCTTGTCATGAGGGGCCCTGGTCCCTCCCTGGAAAGGGCAGAAAGGCCAGACTCCCAGACCACTCAGGTTATGCCCACGCTGCTGAGCAGTGGCTGGTGTCCTTGCCTCATCCACACCCCCATCACCTGACTTGTCCTTGTCACTTAATTCCCGGGCCTGGTCCTTCACCTGTCATGGTCTTCACCAGCTGCATTGACAAGCCCCCAAGCCAGTGTCCACTAGGCTGGGGCATCCATGGGTGGTGGCTGAGGGCAGGGGGTGCTGGGCTGGAAAGAAAGGGCAGTGTGAGGGGCGGGGCGGGGTCCCTGCTGAGGAAGAAGGTGAAGCAGCCTCTTCTGCTTGCAGCTGTGTCACTGGTCAGCACAAGGCTTGTGACACAGTGCATGATACAAGCATGTGCTGGAGACTGCTGAACAGATGGATGTGTGAGGAGGCCATGGGGATGACGGGCCTGGCTTGTCACAGCTGAGTTCATGCAATGATTCTCTCCACAGGGTCCTCACTGTATGGACGTCCCTGGGCCGAGGTGATGCCACATGGGCTCATTTAATTCTATCGCAAATCAGATATAGCTTCCCAGATGACACCCTATTACCCTGGAGACACAGCTAGAAGTGTGCTGTCCTAATTTCCTAGGTGTCTCTCAAGTCAATCAAGTTGACAATCAAGATAACCATTACATTCCTCCCTGTGTAACTTCACAGCCAGGCACATCTCTTCAAACCATCAATCTCCAACTGGAGATGCTAACCAATTCAGAATCTCCTAACATAATCTAAATATTCTAGACAGCACCAGAATCTTATTGTTTCCTTTTTCCAAAGTCTCAACAATCCTTAAGTCAGTAAAAGGTCCAGTCTGTAATTTCCACTGGGACTCAAGCTGGAGTCTTAGTTTTGAAGTCTTGGACAGTTAAAATAGTTATGTTATGCTAGGATACAATGGCACAGGTTTCTGTTCTAAAAGATAACAATAAGGGAGACAGAAATGAATCGGGTCAAAGTGAGACTGAAACCCAAGTGAGCAAATACTACATTCCCCGTCTCTGGGTCTGATGTGACCCCAGAGACGGGGGATGTGATTAGAAGCACTGATGTGATGCGAGGTCAGTGTCTCACAAAGGCAGGAGGCTGTGGTTCCCAAGAGCTGGGCAGCCCCAGCCCTGCAGCCCTGTGGTGCCACCCCTGTGTCCTCTCTGGAGCTGGCTCTGCTTGCCAATGCCACTTTCCTCTGTGTTCCTGGCTTTTCCAGTTTTCTGTGTTCTTCACAGCAGCATTAGCCTCACTCCCTCAGCTGCATGCATTTCCCTGTCAGGAGATTGCAGCAGAGACTCTTAGCTGTCTCAAAGTGCCTGACCTCCTGTCGCCTCCTTTGGAATTTCACCCGAAGTCTCCATGAGCACATAAGTCTCACAATCTGAGAGCCTGAAAAACCAGCATCATGTGGAAGACACCAGGGTCTCCCAGCATCGGGTACTAGGATCAGGGCCCTCTGGACAGGACTGCAGTACTCTCTGGGAGCTTGGATTGCTGAAAGGGGGAGACACTGCCTTAGTGCATCCTGAGAGGCAGTGGCACCTTGGACCCTTTGCTAAAGTGAAGTCTCTTAAAGGAACTCACACATTACAGGCTGTGATTGTTGGGCTTTGTGAAGTCCTAAAATGGCCCTTAGGCAAATTGTACTTCTCAGCTGAAGAGTTCCTGACTTCATTTTTATAGTGGGAATCTCTCAGTAGCTATACCTTCTTGGGCACCTACTCTAAATCAGCTCCTTTTCTGGCCAAACTACATTAGTGAATGTTTTGGCGCTACTTTGTGCTGCTAGTTTTCACTGTAAGTGTGGATAAAATTGGGAAGCAGTAGCCACATGACAGCCTGAACATTGGGCTGCCTTGAAAAATCCTCATCCAAGTGAATTAGTCCACAACTCTGATCTCAGCCTGATGCAAAATTCCAGAGTATGGGTGAAATATAAACACATTTCTGCCAGAATGTAACACACACCTCCTCCTCTCATGTCCTCAGTAGAGTCCTGCTTCTTTTGTGCTCTCAGGAGCACAGTTGTTGTTGTTGTTGTTGTTTTAAATTTTATTTAAAGAGAAAAAAGAAACAAAACAGAAAAAAGAGTAGCAACACTACAGAATTCCAAAGGAATAAAAGAAAAACAAGGAAAAAAAAGCACTAAGAAATCTCTAGTTGATAAATTACATGTTGTCATCTTGGATATAGTTGTTCATGTTACAAAGTTAAAGGATACATAGTAGGCATTCAAATAGTGAGACTGCAAACAGTTCTGCTCAACAATCCAACAAAGATTCAACAATATGGTCATTTATTTTACACACTCAAACATACATGCAGTTATATCCCTTAGAGCACTTTCTTTTCCTCTTTTTCACAATAGCAGTTACACATTTGGGGTTTTCTTATTCTTATAGTTCTTATTACTTTTTACACTGGAGACACAATGTGATATTTATAAATCTGTTTCTTGTTTATTTCACTAATGAGGATCGTCTTAAGTTGTCTCCATTTACCTATGAAGGCCTCAAGATCATCCTTTTTTATAGCTGAGTAATATTCCATTGTATAAAAATATCACATCTTTTTCATCCACTCTGCAGTTGATGGGCATCTTGGTTGTTTCCAAGTTTTAGCTATTACATATTGTGCTGCTATGAATATGGGTGCACGTATATCACAGTAATATAACCTTTTCAGTTCTTGGAAAATACCCAAGAGGGGAATAGCTGGGTTGAATGGAAATTCCAATCCTAGTCTTCTGAGAATTCTCCATGTGGATTTCCATAATGGTTGCACCAGTCTACATTCCCACCAAGAGTGGAGCAGTGTTCCTTTTTTCCAACATTTGTTATCAGTTGATTTCTTGATGGCAGCTATTCTTTCCAGAGTGAGGTGAAATCTCAATGTTGTTTTAATTTGCATTTCTCAAATGACCAGTGACGGTGTACATTTCTTCATGTATTTATTTGCCATTTGTATATCTTTCTCTGAGAACTGTGTGTTCATCTCAGATGCCCATTTTTGGAGAGGGTCTTTGAATTTGGGGGGCTTGATGTTTTTCAGTTCTTTATATGTTCTGGATATAAGTCCTTTGTCTGAGGGGTTGCTGGCTAAAATTCTTTCCCACTCTGTGGGGTTTCTTTTCACTCTGTTGGTGATTTCTTTTGAAGTGCAGAAACTTTTCAATAATATGAGCTCCCAATTGTTGATTCTTTAAAGCGTTTCCTGTGCAGTTTACATTTTGTTCATGAATTCTCTGCCTACCCCTATGTTTCCAAGACTTCTGCCTACCTTGTCTTCCAGTAGATTCAGTGTTTCTGTTTTGATATTTAGGTCCCTGATCCATTTAGATTTTAGTTTTGTGCATGGTGATAGGTATGGGTCTAGTTTCAGTCTGTGGCATGTAGAGAGCCAATTTTTTCAACACCATTTATTAAAGAGGCTGTCCTTTTTCCAGTGAACATGTTTAGCCCCTTTGTCAAATATCAGGTGGCTGATTGTCTTTGTAGTTGTGCTTGCATCTTCTAATCTCTTCCATTGATCCTCAGGTCTATTTCTTTGCCAGTATCAAGCTGATTTTATAGTACTGTTTCAAGTCAGGAACTGAGCCTCCTGCCTTGCCTTTGTTGCCCAGAATTGCCTTTGCTATTCTAGGTTTCTTCTGTTTCCAAATGAATTTTAGGAGTGTTTTCTCTAGATCTGTGAGGTATGTCAATGGTATTTTGATTGGGATTGTGTTAAATCTGTATAATGGTTTTGGGAGTAAGGCCATTTTCACAATGTTCGTTCTTCTTAGCCAAGAGCAAGGAATATTCTTTCATTTCCTAATATCTTCTTCAATCTCCTTTTTTAGTGTAGTATAATTTTCAGCATATAGGTCTTTTACATTTTTAGTTAGGTTGATTCCTAAGTATTTCATTTTTTAAGATGTTATTGTAAAGGGCGATATTTCCATAGTTTCTCTCTCGGTGAGTTTTTTGTTTGTGTACAGGAATTCTATTGATTTTTGAGCATTGACTTTGTATCCAGTTACACTACTGAACTTGTTTATTACCTCTAGAAGTCTTTTTTTTGATCTTGCCCATTCTTTTTTTATTGTAAAGAGAATAAAAAAAAGGACAGAAGTAAGCAGATCAGAATAGAACAATGCAAGCAACACAGCACTTCACAAGACAATTGGATATCAACAGTAGCTACCATAATGTCTCTTTTTTTGAAATAGTTGAGTATAGCTTCACATACAATAATATCAAACATAACAAAATAGACAAAACCACTCAAGAGAATGAAAGTATTACAAGGCATTCTGAACCAAATAGCAGAAAATGAACAATGGCTACAAAATATCTCATTTTCCATAAAAAATTTTAGTAGTCTTTTAATGGAGCCTTTTGGGTCTTCTGTATAGAGTATCATGTCATCTGCAAATAGTGATAATTTAACTTCTTCCTTTCCTATCTCTATTCCTTTTATTTCTCTCTCTTGTCTGATTGCCCTGGCTAGTGTTTTCAGACCTATGTTGAAAAGGAGTGGTGATAGTGGACATCCTTGTCTTGTTCCTGATTTTAAAGTGAAAGCTTTCAGTTTTTGTCCATTTAGTATAATGTTAGCTGTTGGTTTGTCATAGATGACCTGTATGAGACTGAGGTAGACACCGTGTATTCTGAGTTTCTGAAGGGTTTTTATCATGAACATGTGTTGGACTTTATGGAAAGCTTTTTCTGCATCTATTGAGATTACCATGTAGTTTTTGTTTTTGGCTCTGTTGATGTGGTATATCACATTTATTGATTAGCATATGTTAAGCCATCCCCGCATTCCTGGAATGAACCCCACTTGGTCATGATGTATAATCTTCTTGATGATTTGATGCATTCTATTTGCCAGTATTTTATTGAGAATCTTTTCATCAATGTTCATTAGTGAGATTGGCCTATAGTTCTCCTCTTTTGGTTCTTTCTCTGGTTTTGGTATGAGAATGATACTTGCCTCCAGGAGTGATTTAGGGAGGACTGCTTTCTTTTCAATTTCATTGAAGAGTTTAAGGAGTATTGGCATCAAATCTCTAAATTTCTTGTAGAATTCAGCCATGAATCCATCAGGACCTGGGCTTTTCTTTGTTGGTAAGCTTTTAATTATGTTTTCAATTTCAATAGCTGATATTGGGTTGTTCAAAATTGCTATATCTTCTTGGTTGAGCTTTGGTAGTTCATATGTTTCTAAGAATCTGTCCATTTCCTCTGTGTTTTCCACTCTATGTGAGTAGAGATTTTCAAAATAGGCATTCATGATCTTTTGAATTTCCATGGAATCTGTAGTAATTTTCCCCTTTTCAGTCCCTATTACATGAATTGGGGTTTTTTCTCTCTTTTTTCTTGATAAGGTTAGCTAGGGGTTTGTCATTTTTGTTTATTCCTTCAAAAAACCAGCTTTTTGATTCATCAATTCTTTGTATTTTTTTTTTTAGTTTCAATTGCATTGATTTCTGCTCTAATCTTTACAATTTCTCCTCTTCTATGAGCTTTGGGTTTAGCTTACTTTTCTTTTTCTAGAAGCTTGAGATGGAGCATTAGGTTGTTTTTTTTGTGCTTGTTCTGTTTTCTTGATATGACAGTTTATTGCTATATATTTCTCTCTTAAGACTGCTTTCATTGCATCCCACAAATTACAGTATGTTGTTTCTGTATTTTCATTGAATTTTAGGTATTGTTTTATTTCTTCTTTAATTTCTTTTGTAGCCCACTGGTTGTTCAAAAGGTTATTTAATTTCTATGTATTTATGCAGGTTTTGCAGTTTCCTTTGCCATTAATTTCCAGTTTCAGTGTGCTGTGGTCAGATGTTATGCGTGGGATGATTTCGATACCTTTGCATTTACTTAAGAATGTTTTATGGGATAATATATGGTGTATTTTGGAGAATGTTCCATGCACAGCTGAGAAGAATGTGTGGTTGGGTGGAACACTCTGTAAACAACTACTAAGTCCAATTGCTCACAGGTATGATTCAGTTCTATTATTTCTTTGCTGACTTTTTGTCTAGTTGATCTATCTTTTTGTTACAATGGGCTGTTAAGGTCCCCTGTTATAATTGTGTTCTTGTGTATTTCATTTTTCATGTCCATTAGTATCTGTCTTATATAGTTGGGTGCTCCTGTATTTGGTGCATATATACCTATAATTGTATAATTGTTAGTTCTTCCTCTTGAATTTCTCCACTAACGAAGTATGTAGTGACCTTCTTTATCTCTTTTAATCATTTTAGGTTTAAATTTCACATTGTCTGCAAATAGAATAGTTACCCCTGCTTTTTTCTGAGTTCCTGATGCATGGAATACTGTTTTCCATCCTTTGACTTTTAATCTATGAGTTTCCTTTTGGGTCAGATGTGTTTCATGTATATAGCATATTATGCGATCATGTTTCTTGATCCATTCTGTCAATCTATTTCTTTTGATTGGTGAATTGAGGCCATTTACATTTATGGATATCACTGATATGTACTGGCTCGACTTTGCCATGTTATTTTCCAGTTGTTTGCTTTCTGCTTTTTCCCTTATTTAATTGCTTGTCCTACCTGGTGGTTTCTTTCTGTTGTTGTTTTGGAGATTGTAGTCATTTTTATCTCTGCCTAGTATGTCTTTCAATACTCTTTCTAGGGTTGGTTTGGTGGATGTGAATTTCTTCAGTTGTTCTTTGTCATGGAAGTATCTTGTTTCTCCATTAAATTTGAATGAAAGTTTTGCTGGGTGCATCAGTCTGGGTTGAAAGTTGCTTTCTTTCAGGGCTTGAAATACCTTATTCCAAGCTCTTCTTGACTTAAGGGTTTGTGCTGAAAAGTCTGCGGTGATTCTAATGGGCTTTCCTTGATAGGTGAGTTGTGTCTTTTATCTAATGGCTTTTAGTATACTGTTTTTATGCTGTATGTCTGAGATCTTAATTATTATGTGTCTGGATGTGGGTTTATGTTGATTGTGACTGGTGTTCTATATGCCTCACTTATCTGAATATCAGATTTTTTTCCCCATGTTTGGGAAATTTTCTGCTATTCTTTCTGTGAATAGTTTAGTTGTCATTTGCATTGACTCCTGCATCTTCACTGATGCCTATTAGTCTTATATTGTTTCTCTTGGCATCATCTTGAAGCTGCTGAGTTGAATTTCATGCTTCTCTGTTATTTTTAAAAGTTCTATCCTTTCCTGATCACTAATTGTGATCCTGTCCTCAAGGTCCAAAATCCTATCCTCAGCTTCATTTAAGCAGTTTTGCACACTTTCAATAGAATTTTTTGTTTCTTGGATATCTCTTTGAGTTTGTTTCATGAGTTCTGCTTGTTTTCTATATTATTCATTCAAGGTTTCAATCAGTTTCCCATGCTCATGTACTTTGTTCCCTATTTCTTCTTTAGCTGCATTCAACAATTCCTTTACTAAGGTTGTTATTTCTATCTTTACATAGGAGAGTACTTTTAATTTGATTTCCTCTATAGCCTCATGGAGTTGTTTTTTTTATTTCACTTGCTATCTTTTCAGAGATTTCTGATGTGTTACTTTTGCAGTCCTCTATTTCAATGTCTCCTGTACTTGCTCCTTGTGAACTAGATGTTTGAGAGTGCATTTTGCTTTTTCGTTTTGCCATTTTTCCCTTTTGAGTTAGTATGTGGTCCTTTAATCCTGCTAGGCTGGCCCCAGATGCAAGGCATGGTCTTACTGCCTGGGATCAGAGTTTGGAGTCTTCTCTGTGCACTGGGAGGCTGCCACAGCATGGGGTCATGGCCCGGGGTTGGATTCTGGGCCCTGCTCGCCTGCTTGGGGCTTGCTGGGCATGGCCCAGTTAGGGTTGCTGGTCCCTCTCCTGTGTCTTAGGCTGGCTCCAGAGGCAGGGTGTGGTCTTACCTCCTAGGAGCAGAGTTCGGAGTCTGCCCCATGCACTGGGATGCCACTGCAGCACATGTTCATGGCCCTGGGCCATAGTTGTTAGTATCTGCATTTCTGTCTGTGTTCTGGTCCTCTGAGCTCCCACTAGAATTCCACCCTCTCAGAGTAAGAGATCACAAAATGAAAGCAGCTCAACTCATGGCATGCAGGAATCAGAGACCTGGGGAAGGATCAGCTAGGAGGAGAAACAGGACCAAGATCACACTGCCAAGATCTACCCATGTGCTCCCCAAAGTGTCTTCTAACAGTCACTTTGTGTCTCCTGAGTCTATCAAGATGAAACATCCTGCCTTCCCAACATTGCCACCAGCTGGGAACCAAGCCTTCAATGTAAGAGGTTTTGGGGTACACTGACACTAAAATTACCACAGCTTCCCAGAGTCACACTTGATGAGTAGGCACAACTGCTGTGGAATGGAGAACTCTCCATGGGAGCATGGGCAGTCAGCAGTAGTCTGTCTCTTGTTCACAGGGGCTATGCCATTTGGATGCTGTCTGCAATCAGGAGTCCTAAGGAGTTGGGTCATCAGTAACCACTGTCAAGTGGCCTTTCTTTCTGGTCACAGAACACTTATATTCTGTTTCTAGGCCAGTCTTCTCTTAATTTTAATTTTATTTTTATTTTGAAGGTAGTGAAATACAACAGAACAATATGGAACAAAGCCAATTGAGACAGTGTAGTGAAATTGGCACAGAACTTTACAGCAGGTTGCCGAGATAACAGTAATAGCATAGTATATCTTGTTTTCTTCACAATATCGTTCTTTCAATCAGGTATAGCAAAATCAAAGGAAATATAGAACATTATAGAACTTATCAAAACAGAATATTGAATAGAGCAATACCATTAATCAGAACAAAGCAAAACAATGATAACAATATTTGCCTTCAAAGAGATGGAAATCCCCCTTATTTGCTATATTGCATATAGTCAACCTCATAAGAGATGCTCAGATCTCTGGCTCCCACTTGCTAATGGGGGGGGAAGGGGGGAGGATGGATGTTTGATTCTCAGCCCGTGTGCCTGTAGGCTCACAGCCACTTACCAGGGAGGCGAGCTGGTTGCTTGGTTTCCCAGCTCCCTAAGTTCCATCATGGCATGGATCTCAGGAGACACTGATAATTCTCACCCTGGGACAGCTGTAGTTTGCCAGGCCATAGTCACTTACCAGGGCAGCGAGCTGTAGGGCAGTCTTCTTCAAGGGCTCTCAGGATCCAGCAAGCACATCCAGCTGGTGCTGCTGAAACACAGAGCTGGTGTTTCTCCTCTCCCAGCAGCTCTGATGTCTTCTAGCTCCTGCATGACACTGTCTTCTTCTTTGCCCTCTTTTGCTGCCTCTTTGGAACTTGTTTGGGACCCCCGGATGATGACTCATTTTGCAGCAAACCATGGCACTCTCATCAGAGTCATGTACTACCCCTCTCAGGATGTGTCTAGGTGTGTTTCCTAGCGATGGAGACCAGTGCACTGTAACACTAGGGCTTGGAAATAGAACAACCATCTAGAGGACTTACCACCATATAGATCAGCATTTTGCTCTGCTGAGCTCCCCCAGCAGTCCACATGGACTAGTGGATCTTGCATAACATTCATGAACCCAAAGGGCCTGGAGAAGAGAAAGTGGCTCTCGGCTCTCAGAGCACCCACTCACTCACCCACTTCACTCTTGCAGATGAGATGGTTTAGAAACTGTGGGCCAAGTCTCTTGAGCTCCTCTTTCGGGAAATCCTTTCTTCAGGCCTTAATCCTCAGAATTGGCACAGATGAGGCTGAAAACTGAGGCAGAAAGCTAACACCTGAGGGAATCTCCAACTCTCCATGGGAGTCTGTCCTTCTCTGGTGAATGACACTCCCACCCTCTCAGTCAAGGTGGCCTCGTGGTTAAACCTGAGCTAAAAGCCTCTTTCATTCCAGACAAGCTCTGGCCTCTGCCAGTTTTGAACCAACCTCTTCTCCTGCATTTGTAAAGAGAAGAAGGGAAACGATAATGTCTGTGTGGTTCTCAGGGAAGGCTTCTGCCCTGGAGCTGGGCTGAAGACAGGGAATCCCAGCCTGGCTCATCCTTGTGATGACAGGTGCCTGTGAATACTGACAATAGCAGGAGAATCAGGATAGTAATGACCCTTTGGGTCTACAGCTCCCAAGGATCCTGAAGCCACACCACCCCAGGAGTCCTCCAAAACTCTGTGACAATAACAAACCTTCTTTTCAGTGAGTGGCGGCAGTGTAGGACCCTCCTTGACCCTGCTCTGTCCACGGGGCAGGTGACACCTGTGTATTGTGCCTGCGCCTCAGCTCTGCAACAGATACTGGGAACCTTATTCTTCTTGGGTCAGTTGTTACTCCAGGAGCCAGGTGCTCTGTGTTTCTGCAGCCTAATAAGAGTGGTACTGTGCATAATTCACATGGCTGCACATGTTTGAAAATGCAAAGTATGTATTTAAATCACCATGCAGTTATGGATATTTTAAATTAAAAGCAAAGTAGCATATTATAAGGAAGAGAGAGGGCAGTGGGAAGAAGGCACAGGAAGTGGAAGCGGCAGAAGTGTGATGTGTCACCGCCTGTGCCCTTTACCCACCGTGATTGTAACCACTGTGTGCTGCAAACGCAGATTAAGGAAACAGTGATGGGTGAGCAATGAACTTGGAATTAAACACACACAGGACTAGAGAAAGGAAAGCAGAGGGGTCAGCAGGGCACTGGGGGGGCCCCGCATTGTTCCCGAGAAGCAGGAGGCTGGGAGGAACCCTCTGGTGAGCCTGAGGTCTCCAAGCTGCCACCCTGCAGGCTCGGGCGGGGCTCTCCTGTCCTCCTTGGTGTCCTGGGCCCTCAGCATCACCCCAGGTACTGTAAAAGGTGCTGGCCAGGGCCTCGCTCTTGGGCTTTTCCTGAAGGCTTTACTGAGAGCAGAAAATCAGGACTCCTAAGTGCAGTAATGCAGAGAGGACTGGAAGGTTTTCAAGTGTAAGACACAACATGTTCGGTGACTCAGGAGGCCTGGAAATGCAGCTGAGCAGACACACTGGGCTCCTCCCCTCTCACCTGGACATGCAGGAAGTTTGGATTCTCATTCACATCACCCACACTCTCCTTATAGTCACTCCTGAAATGAGAGGGAAAGAAGTTTTCTGAGTCTAGGCTCAGGGCTCGGATGGCTGGTTTGTCCAGGGGTGTGGTGTGCACTCTCTGCTCCCTCCCTCCATGCTCCTCCCTCCCTCCTAGGCTGCTTCCCTTCTTTAATTTTTTCAGCACTGGAGATTAAACCCAGCACCTTTCACTGAACTACATCCCTAGCCCGACCTTTTAAAATTTTGAGCCAGAGTCTCACTAAACTCTAAGCTCCCCAGCCATGCTGAGTTCCAAGTTAGAGACATGGCCCTTTTCAGCATCAGACTGTGCTGGTGAGTGTTGTATTCTTATTTTTGAAAAATGAAAGCTCTTCTTTTTGTCTTTATGGTCATTTTTCTCTATTTTCTTTCATATATTAGTTGTGGTTAGAGTTCTTGCTTGATTACTCTCAAATTCTGGATCACCTTCCATCTACATCTTTTTGTTTTTTTTCACCTTATCGGTAAGAAACATGTATTCTGGCCTTTTCACAGAAACACTAATCTTCAGTCAGGCCCCTGGTTCTCTCTCGTGCACTCATGCTGTAAAGTGCAGTTCTTTTCCTACTTTTCCTTGGCCCAAACTTCCTCTGTTGAGCCTGGTTTTCACCATACCTTTAATAAAACTTTGCTGTTGTTTGTTTTTCTCTTGACTAACTCTTTGTTCTGGAAAGAAAGTATCTAGAAAGTACCTCCAGAAGAGCCTCCTGCACCCCAACATCCAGTAACGTGTTTGGCTTAGGCATCCAGGGAGTTTTCCCTTCTTTCTCTGTCTGTGGCCTCTCGGCTCAGATCACAGTGTTCCCATGGACCGGGACATCTTCCTGCAGTGTCCCACCATGGGGCAGGGGCCAGGGGAAGCCCTAGGCCTCTGTACTTTTCTCAGCCTTAAGAGGCCCATAGGTCTACCTCGAGGTTCTTTCCCCTTTTCTTTCTTCTCTGTCCTGTTTTTCATCACTTCTTGTGGAGGAAAGTCAGTGAAGATCAGCCGGAGAGACTGTTACTATCCCAGCTGCAGATTGTGTCAGTGCTGGGTGTGAAATAGCTGTGGGTAGCTTGGTGGCCTCTCCAAGATGATGACTAGCTCAGTTTATTCCTTTTTGCTCAAGGTATTTTCTGTCCTTTCCCCAAGATGGTTTTTGTTATCCTTTATCTCAGAAAAATGGCAGAGTCAATGATATTTATAGTGACCCCTGAGGAAAACAGCAGAATCTTTGCTGATCCTGTCTTCCAAGAGACATAGGTCTCTCCCATCTGTTTAATAAAGTAACTTCAGAGGGGACCCAGACACCTGTGACCCCAGTGCTGAACATGGCCTTTTCTGTGCTCAGCAGTTGGGAACTGAGGAGGCTCAACAGAAAAAAGCTAGAATTAAAGCTGCTGGAATTGGCAATGTTTAAACTCATTCAAATCACCTAAGGGAAAACCCAAGGATGACAGAGGCCAAGAAGTCTGGAGACTGAGCCAAGCCACTGCCCGGGTCCTGCTCTGAGTGTGAGGCAGCCCATGAGCCTGGCCCACGGCACTGGAGGCTGCTGTGTGTGCTCCCGGGGAGGGTCTAGGCCAGGCAGAACCCTCATTTCCTGCTCTGAAAATGCCCAAGGGAACCTTCAGGGCTAATGTCCATGAATATTATCATCTCCTGTGAGGAACCCTGTGTAATGCTCAAGGTGATTCTTACAGAGAGAATTTTTACTCCTGCTCTGACCTGTCCCTTTGCAGACCAATGTTTATCCATAAGTTTCTAAGTGTCTCACAGTGCCCTACTTCCTTGCTTTGAGAAGATTTACTAGCAAAACTGAGAGCAATTCTCAAATTTGGGCAAAGGTCAAAGTGGATTTTGCCTGTTGGGAGTACGCTGTGTCTGCTTGACCTAATTAGTGAACAGGTGAATCCCACTGCATGGTATGATAAAATTCCTGACTTACTAAAACCCTTGTTTCTATACTTGTCAGAAGAAAGAATTGCGTTGGCCATCTTGACACATAAGCTAGGAGAAAAACTGCACAATGGAATACTTTTCAAAAAGTCAGATGGAGGGGAGCTGGATGGCCACACTGCCTGAAAGTACTAGTAGCTATTGCTATGCTAACAGTGGAAGCTGCAAAACTAACTTTGGGACAGAAACTAGAATTCCTACCTCCCTATCTGGTCAGAGCTATTTTGAAAGCACAGTTTACCTGTGGTTAATAGGAGAATGGCTTGGCAAGTATCAGACCATGGTCTTTGACACTCGAAATTTTAATAAAATCTGTACTTCTAATCCTACATTTTGTTTCATATTGGCTGAGAAGTTAGTCACTCTTACACTTATGCAAACAGACAGGACATCTGTAACTTGAAGTGTGGTTCACTGATGAAAGTAAGCTTGTCCAAGAACATTGAGAGGCAGGTTATGCACTGTCAGTTCATAACAAGTCACTGGGGCTCACTTCCCCTAGGAATCTCTGCTCAAAAAGTGGAGCTCATGTCTCTTAGTTTTGTATTGATATTAAGAAAAGACAAGAATATGCATTTCTAGTACTATAACCCCATGCAGCAATCTGCCAAGAAGCAGCTTGTTGACTAATAAGCAATCATGTATAAAACACAAGCAAAGAATTATACAGCTCCTAAAGGTATCTATCTTTCCAAGCAGGGGGCTTTCATTTAGTGCATGGGATCACAAAAAGACAGGTCTAAAGTCTCCTTGGGAGACCAAAAATCTGATAAGAAGGCAAAAAAGGCAGCCCTAAGGCATTCATGTTCCCGTTTCTAGAAGAATCATTCTGGTCCTTCATCAAGGGACACAGTGACAAGCTATAAAAATCCCATATCAGAAATGGTTACCAGAATTTTTACAGGCTAAAACAAAAGCTATTGTTGAGAACCTCTGGAAGACCTGAGGGTCCTTTTCAGAAAGCAAGATTCCATTATTACTCTGGAAGGAGATAAGTAGTCACTAATGACCCTAATTCAACACAGCTTAAATGGGCCCCTTTATTGAAATTCCAGTTTTTAATTAGATCCATTATGTGGGTAATGTTGCTAAGGCTGTGCTCTCAGGCTCTGGATAATTTGTCTAACCTCACTCTTTCATCCACAAGCAGTATGAAAATCTAATCTGCTCCTCATATTTGGGTTCTATATCCAACATAATACTAAAATTCTTTTCTTTCTCCCATCAAAGGACACTAATTCTCTTCTCTATCTTCTAACACTTTCTCTCTTCAACCCAGCCAGGGACCCACAACACCCCTAGGTACTTGGAGAGCAGAAAATCTCCAGTATGGAAGACCTGAAACCCCTTCCTCCTGTAAGAAGCTACACAAGACAGAGTCCTCTACTTCCTCAGCATCCCATAAAGAATTAAGGGGTTTATATCTCTCGGGGAAATGAGGGTATGGCAAGGTTGGCTAGGGAAATAGGCACGACTGGTTAATGACAAAGTCTTATTATACATGTGCAGGACAGCTCCCAAACCCCTGTGTGTGGAGTTCTTGTGAGAAATGGAGCAGGTTTTCAATGGAATGGACTAGACCTGACCTCAGCCTGAGGCAGCAGTGATACCAAAATGATGTGCACACTGTGCATTTGGTCACTGGGTTCTTTCTTGTGCCTCCCTCTGTAGAGTGTATGTTTCCTGGTTTGACTTGGCTCAAACTCACTCTGCAGAGCCTGTTTCTTTTCCTACCTTTAACAAAACTGCTACCATTAAATAACATTGATGAGTGCATATTAAAATATGGGGATGAAGGCTGTGGGTTTATCTCAGTGACACAAGTTCCTGCCTGGAAAGGACAAGGTCATGAGTTTGATATCTGGTACAAAAAAAAAAATAGTAAACTATGGTGGTGAAAGTTAAATGCGATGTCAACTTGAATGGGTGAAGAATGTCTATCAGATCAGTGGAGCACAGCTCTATGTATGTGGATGGCTGATGTGGGTGCTGGCAGCAGGCTTAGGAGGGAAGACCTGTCCTAGCACGAAGCTTGTAGCTTTTAGGCTGTGTAGAATAAAAAGGGAAACAAGGAGGTCTGCTTTCTGCTTCACTGGAAGGCCTCTGGTGCTCACCACTGCCTTTGTACATTTGTGCCCACTCCCTTAAGTCTTCAGGCAGAGTCTTCAATTTTCTGATACTGACTTGCCCTGCATTCTGCAGATGTTTGATTTTCTCCTCGGGCTTTCAGTGTTCAGACAGCCATTCTGCATTTTTCCATCACGTTTTACAAGGTGGCCATCGACAGCCTCCTTATTAAATCCTTGTACATTATGTATTGAATCTGTTTGTGAGGTACTGCTCCAAAGTACTCAAAGCTTGTGGCATGTAGAGATGCTTCTGGACAGCTTTGAGGACATGACCTTGTTTTCAGCACAGATGCACAAGGGGGCAAAGTTATACATCTATGACTTAGTATTGGGTAACTATGCATGTGCCAGTGAGCTCAGCATGTAAGAATGTAAATATATGATAACAACACGTATAAGAATTATATAATAAAGATGCAGGTGGCTTTTGTGCCCTGTCCTGTTCCCTGTTTCCTACTGTTGTTGCTGATGTGTTGTACATGTGCATTTTTAAACCAGGTGACCTAATCTGCAAAAATCCCCCTTGGGACTTCCTTAACAGGTGAAGACAGATTATTTGGCATGATGCTGAGTTGAATATTCTCATGTGGGCTGTGAAAAAAAAAGAACTAAAACGTGGGGAAGAGCTCTGGGGAATGGCTGATAAGTGACCCCTGGCCTCGCCCTGGCTACCTATAGTCACCTTGTTGATAGCTTGAAAGGATTTGGAATCCTGGGAAACAGCATGTCTGGAGCTTGGGGATATTTTGAGAGCTTTGGAAGCCATAGACAGGAAATTCCTGTCCCTTACCATGAGATGGCCAGGTGGGTAGCTTGGCTGACTTTTACTCTTCCACTGCATAAATGAAGAGGTGTATGGCTTTATCTGCCAAGTAGATCAGCTTCAGCAGATAGAGGAGGACTTTGAGCAATAATAGCTGGCTGCTGTGGATCTCATGTTGTAAGGCACTGTTTCCTCCAGAATGTCTCCAGAAGTATAAGCCCTCATGTCTGAAAAAACCCCTGGGACAATCCCCTATTCATCACAAGGTGGAGGTAGGGGAATCCATAGCTTAGGGAGGTAGACTGGGAGGACAATCATCCTCTACCCAGCACACAGTGTACATGACCTATACAGCCATGGAGCTGTGGGGGGTGGGAAAATAAAGCTGCTCTTTTGAATATTTGCAATATTTTCTGTTGCAAGAATTCACAGTCTTCCTGAAAGCTGAAGTTCTCATTATTGTAATCAAAGCTATTTTCAGCTCTAATTTGCCACTTTGGACACCAATAGTAAGCCCCTCATACATAGGGTGTGATGGTTTTAGTTACTGTAAACCCCAAACAAGCAGTGGTGTCTTCCACTTGAGTGCCCTCATGAATCTAGGTACAGAAGCAGAATGTGGAAGGGCCGGGTGACCCAGGACACTGTTTCACAGTTGACATGTGAAACACATGCTGACCAGGGCCTCTATTTCCCTGTATCCCAAGGTGTTGGCCTTAATGAGGGTTGGCACAATTCTGGTTTTGTTCTTTCTTGAAGATCAAATGGCACACACACTCATGTATGTGTATAATATACAGAAATATTTTGTCTCTTTGCTGGGATAAAACACCTGACACCCTAAATGAAAAAAGGAAAGGTTTATTTAGTTCACTGTTTGTAAGGGTTTCAGTCCATAATCAGCTGGCTCCGAGGCAGGGTGGCCTGGCACAGGAGCAAAACTTCAAGGCAGCAGCCAGAGCAAAAAAGAGAAAATAAGCCTCTTCTCCTGGCTTATATTGTACACAGGCCACCCCCACACCCAGGGCAGGTGTAGCACTCACAAAATCTTCTTGCCCTTCTTTGCACAGGACGAGGCTATTCATAAAGTAAGAACCCTGGCTCCCTGCTGAGTCTCTCCGTTAAACTTCTAAACTTCTCAAGTTTACACGGTGTGTCAACCATAACAATCCACCCCTTGTCAACTTGGTAACCAGACCAATTTCTTTAAATCAGCCTCCAGATACAAAGGCATGCTTATTCTTAACATTTTGCAACTTGAATATTAAATGCAGGTTAACAATCCTTAAGAAGCAGCATCATATTACATTAGAAACATAAAATTTTGTCCTTGGACTCCCAAACACTCATGCACATCCCTTTATGCAAAAGGCATTTAGTCTATCTGCAAGAGATGCTGAAAATTTTAAGTACCAAGTATCTTCTGAGATGGAAGGCAAACCTTAGCTACAAACCCCTGTACAAATGGAAACAAAGTGAAACACTCCCAACATGCAATGGCACAAGATAAACATTTTCATTCCAAAAGTTACAAACAGGAGAGTACAAAAGACTGGGACCCAAACAAGTCCAAAATCCAGCACGGTAAAAGTTAAGTCCTATAGTTGCTTGTATAGCATCTGAAGCAATCTGTGTCAAATTGTGAGCTCCAAAGGACTTGTGTTCTACCCCTATGGCACTTCTGGTGGTTTTAGCTGCCATCACTTTTCTCTTAGACTTGCTCTGCTCTATCTTTGCAGCTTTCCTTAGATGATCCATGCTTCTGGCTTTTTTTAAACTTTGGGGTTCTCCATTGTGCCTTTGGCTTCACAGTCACAACTTCACACACTGCCCCTCTCAGGGATACACTGCATGGGCCTCCAGGCCTTCAGAAATTGGGGTAGAAGCTTTCTTAACCTCAGAACTCATGCATTCTCCATGTGCCTAAAACCAGCAGCAAGTGGATGCTGCCAAGATCTGCTGCTAGCTGAGCAGTAGCCAGGTTTTCCTCTTTCTTGGTTATAAGAGCCAAGTGCCTGGATAGCTGAGCTCTCTGAACGTGATTCTGAGGAATGGATTCTCTATGCTGTTGCTGTTTTGGAACCTGATGTGGCCGCCACCACCATTCTGGAACATGGTTCTCTGTGGCTTTCTCCTCCAAGCAAAGTCTTTCACTTTTGCAGTTTTGAGACTACAAAGCATGGGGACCTGCTGCTTCTTCTTGTGATGCCCACAGGCCATCTTATTTTTCTGTTCCTTCTGAGCAATCAAGATCTCAGCTTTATCTTTACAGTCCATAACCTTCTGGCCAAACTCACAACATATTAAATCAACCTGCTGGGCTCTTTGCTTTTGACTTGCAATATAAATCTGGGTAAAAGCCTCCAACAATAACCATGCCACTACCTCAACATTTGATTGCCTTGAAATCTCTTTTGCCAGATTAATCCATTTGCCATTCTTAATCTTAGTCTCAGGCAAAGTCTCTGGACACGAGCAAAATGTGACAAAATTTCTGCCAAGCCATAACACACATCAACTGGAGTCCAACAACCAATACAATCTTTCTTCCCAGCAGAAACCTCCTGAGCATGGTCTGTACCAGCAGACTTTCTACCAACCTTCTGGTCTCCTGAGCTCTGACCAGAATCTTCCATGCAGAACAGCCTCAGGTGTTCCAGATCTATACATTCAGGTGACATCTCCAAACCTTTCCAAACTCTTCCCATAAGCCATTCCAGAGGCTCTTGAACCACGTGGTCAGGAACAGTCACAGCAATGACCTCACTCCTCTAGTAATAAATTCTGTCTTGATTACTTTTCTCTCTTCTCTGGAACAAAACACCTTACACCCACAATGAAGGAAGGAAAAGTTTATTTAGCTCACTGTTTGTTGAGGTTTCAATCCATAATTCACTGGCTCCAAGGCAGGGTGGCATGGCACAGGGGCAACACTTCAAGGTAGCAACCAGAGCAAAAAAGAGAAGACAAGTCTCTTCTCCTGGCTCATATTGTACACAGACACCCTTTCTCCTCCAGGGAAGGTGTAGCACTCACAAAATCTTCTTGCCCTCCTCTTATACATGATAGGGATGTTTACAAAGTAAGAACCCTGGTTCCCTGCTGAATCTCTCTAAGCTTCTAAATTTCTTAAGTTGACACAACATATCAACTATAACAATCCACCCCTTGTCAACTAGGGACACAGACATATTTCTTTAAACCAGTCTCCAGATACAAAAGGATGTTTATTTTTTTTAGCATTTTAACTTAAACATTATAACACAGCCTAACAATTCTTAAGAACCAGCATTAAGTCTATCAACACTATATTACATTAGAAACACAATATTTTGTCCTTTTCCCCCAAAGATTCATGTACACTCCTTTATGCAAAAGGCATTTCATCCATCTGTAAGAGTTACCAAAGTGCTAACAGTTTCAGCATTGCTAAAAATTTAAGTCCCCAGTCTCCTCCAAGACATACAGCAAGCCTTCCAGTATCTACATGGAAACTTCCTTGGCTCCACAACTCTGGCATTCTGCAAATCAATCAAACCTGCACCATGCCAACAATGCTAGATGCTGATGCCACTTGAGCACTATTCAGGCCCCTTTGCATCATGGGTGCAGAGGCCTAGATGGCTGAACTTGGGAATACATGCACCTAGGTGACCTTGGTTGAGAACACACTCCAGAGACTATCTTCTTATTTATGCTGTTATACCTTTGACACTGCAATGGGTAGGATCTGGTTGATTTCTGAGGAAACTTCATAGACTCTTTCTTCTTGTGGCTATACAAAGTACTTGAGTTCTTTTAATGTTAATCTATTCAGCAACCACATTTACCTTTGCCCCAAATTTGCAAGTACTCTCTTTCTGGCAAAATGAGAAACATTTCAAAGCATTCTGCTTTGCTATTTGACTTTGATTCCTAGCATAAGTCTGGGTAAAGGCAGCCATCAGTACCCATGCCTGAACATTCAGCTGTCTTTGTCAATTTGATCAGGTAATTAAAAACAGTGAAAGAAGCAATACTTAGGGAGGGGAATGGAAAGGAAACTAACATGGCATCTATGCCATTAGTGAGCTTGGTATAGCATCCAGATTCAAAGAACAGGCTCTTTGGGGTCTCAACTTTTTGAGTTGACACAATGTGTCAACCATAACACTTGACATGTGATACACATTCTGACCAGGGCCTCCCTTTCCCTGAATCCCAAGATGTTGACCTCAATGAGGGATGGCACAACTCTGGTTTTGTTCTTTCTTGAAGATAAAATGGTACACACACTGACATATGTGTATAATATGCAGAAATATATATGCATAGAAGAGTTCTTCATCACTGCAGCATAAACTATGCATACAAGTGTGAAAAAAATAAGCCCTCTACTTATGTCTACAGTTGTCACATTATCCTCAGTGAACATGTCTAGCTCCCCAGTGGATGCCTAGAGTGCTGGATAGCATCAAAACTTATCTACAAAGTGCCATGATAAAGTTTAACTTATAAATCAACCACTAAAATTGTTAACACACAATTATTAACAAAAATGAATAATAAGATAATTATAATTATATAATTTACTGTAAGAACAGTGAATCTAACAGCTACGAATTATTTCCTTTCTGGAATTTTTCTTTTAATATTATGTACTTCAACAGATTTGGGGTGATTGATCATGAGGAAAGTGAACCTGGAGATGGGGAAGGACACGACAGCTTTCCAGACAGGTGTCAGACATGTAGTGAGACAGCTGGTTCTGCGAGATGGCTGGCTGGCATGAGAAGGGTGCATATTGGATCGATGAACAGAGAGATGGGTAGTTAGAGATGTAGTGGATGACATGTGAATTGTTAAGGCATGGATGGATAAATAAATAAATGGGATAGTTGGGGAGAGAGAATGGGAGTAAGAGAGAGAGGTGAAAAATATTGTCAAATAGAAAGATGAGAGACTAAGGATAGACAGATGATAGGCATGGACAGATAGATAGAGTGATAGGTGAATGGATATAGACAGGTCAATAGCATGGTATACACACAGAGATAGAAGAAGACAGAGATAGATTGGCAGATACAGATATGTAGATAGATATAGATTGGTAGATAATAATAGATTCATGGTATGATGGGTGAACAAGGTATAAACTCTGCACAGATTGCACTCTGACCCAAGTACTTCTGTCAGTTTGAGTCCCTAATGTCCCCAGATCTTGCATGATTTAAGTGAGGCAAGCACTAAATCCTTGTACTGGTTGATATATTGTGTCAACTTGAGAAGTCTAGAAGCTTAACTAAGTAATGCATCAGTTCTACATCCTGAGATGTGGAGAACACGCCCTTGGGTGGATGTTGTTTATTGAGTCAATTTGAGAAGTTTAGAAGTTTTACTATATGACTTACCAGCGGGCCATAGTCCTTCCTTTGTAAACATCCTCATCCTGTGCAAGAAGAGGGCATAAGATGGTGTGAGTGCTACACCCACCTGAGGTCAGATAGCCAGCATACAACATGAAGGAGGAAAAGAGGATTGCTTGTTCCCTATTTTGCTGTTGTTGCTTTTATTGTCTCCCACAGCCATGAGCTGCTGCATCGCTGCCATAACACCTGGACTTGGAAGCAGCTGATTATGAACTGAAACTTCTCCAAAGTCTGAGCTAAACAAACCTTTCTTTCATTAATTTTGCACATTGGATATTTTGTCTCTGTGATGAGAAAATGTAACTAAGACAATCCTGTACCTGCTTGTTTAACTTGTAGGACAATCTGCAGTGAGATGTGAGCTCCAAAAGACTTGTGTAGCCCTGCTACTATGGCACTGTTATATGCAGCCAACGTTGATTCTCTTCAGCTGGACTTTGTCACTGTGTATGACTTTCCTCAAACATTCCATGTTTCCAGCTTCTCCAGCTTCCTGGGGGCTGTATTGTAACTTTGGCCTCAGTCTCACAGCTCCACACACTTCACTCTCAGGGATCCACTGCTGTCTGCTGTCCTTAACAATCTTCTGAAATCTGTGGGTAAGTTCCCCTGATTCCACAAGTCTAGCATTATGTATGTGCATCAAACAATAAACAATGCCAGATTCTGAAGCTACTTAGAGTAGTAGTCAGGCACTCTTGTGTCATGACTGCAGAGGCCTGGATGGCTGAACCAGGGAATATGTGTACCTAGGTGACCCTGGTTGAGCAGGCATTCAGGGATTTTGCTTTCAAAAGAAAGATTTATGGTTTTTCAACTGTGATATTGCAATGAGTAAGATCTTGCTGATTTCTGAGGAGTCTTTATAGAATCTTTCTTCTTGTCCCTGTACAAAGTATTGGGTTCTTCCATGTTAATCTATTCAGCAACAATGTTTGCCTTTACCTCAACTTTGCAGGTCCTTCTTTTCTGGCAAAACTGCAAACATTTTAAAGCATTCTGTTCTGCTGTTTGCTTTTGATTCCTGCCATAGGTCTGGTTACAAGCAGCCATCAGTACCTATGCCAAACCCTGAACATTGGGCTGTCTTTGCCAGATGAAGTTGTCTACAGTTCATACTTTCAGTTGCTCTCAAAGTCTTACAACATGGTCAAAATAGAGATAAATTTTCTATTTATGACAGTGTAATACCCATTGTTTCTAGTCCTATTTCGAATGTATTCCTTTTTTTTTAAACTGAAAACTCCTGAGCTTGGCATTTACTGACACACTGACTTGATACTATCAGCACAGTTTCCAGTAACAGAGCAGGTGTTTATGTAAGGGGAGGAAGTAAGGTTACTTAGTACAGAAAAACAGTGAAAGCAGAGGAAATAGCACCTTGGGAGGGGAACAGAAAGGATACAAATGGTGCATTTACACCATTAGTAATCTTGGCGTAGTGTTGAAATGCAGAGAACAGGCTCCCTGGGCAAGAGCTTCTGTCCTCTCTCTAGGGCAGGGAGCTGCTTTGTTTATATCAGAGAGTGGTCAGCATGTCCTGATGTCACGTTGGGACCCACCTTCCTATAGCACTTAGTCCCATTAGATGTTCTCACTGGGATGGAACTGTGTGAAAAGGTGATGGGAGGCGTTTTCTTGGGTGCTCCTGGGTCTCCTCCTGTGAGGCTCAACCCACATCTGGACCAGCCCTCCATCCTGGGTGTCCTCCCATAAAAGCAGCTGGACTATCTCTGCAGGAAGATACTTTGTTTTCAAGAAGTGGACAGAAGTCTCTACCAGATGTGAAGGCAAAGAGAGGTAAGGACCTGTGCTCTGTCCACTCTGCTTGGTCTCTGTGTTTCCATGCTGGGCCCCTTCTGCTTCAGTGGGCACTCATCTCCAAGGCTGCAAAGTAGACAAGAGCAATGTCACCTTGCAGTTTTACCATGCAATACCATCAAGGTGCCAGTGCTTAAAGAGACAAAAATATGCTGCTGGGAGAGGGGTCAAGGCACATCTTTTATTCTGTATGAAGCAGTCATGTACCGCCAATGTAGTACTATGTCTAGAGTAAATGTATATTTTAAAAAATTATCTTTTAGTACTGCAACTAGAATTAAGGGCCTCATCCATGTTAGTCTCACTTTTCTACCATTGAGATAGAATCCCAGTAAAATTTTATCAGATGGAATTAGAAAAAATGTTGACAACTTTCTGCATGTGTTGTTGTTGTTGATGATGATGAATTAAAGTGTTAGAAATTCAACTACAAAGCAGTTCCAGTGAGGTTTTCCCTGTGGGCAACAGTGCTGCAGGCTCGGCCTCTCACACTCTGCATGAGCTGCTGTCTTCCCTGGGCATGGGGTAACTTTTTCTTGACCAGGGTCTTTGTGGTGACCATGCCACTGCCCTTTGGGGTAGGCATCCAAGGATCCTGCTTTCTCACTCAGATTCAGAGAGCCAACGCATTTCACAATTGGATCCATAGTATGAGATTCCCTGCGTGTGTCCAAGTCGAGAGCAGCTTCCGGCTGGGCTGTGCACAGCTCCTCAAGGGGCACTTTCAGGGCTGCCGACTGCTTGTGAGGCAGAGGCAGCCTTGTTCCTCCGCTCAGGTCGCGGGAGAGTTCCGGAGCTGCAGTCCCTGTCTTCAGCGAGCACACTCCACCCTCATGGCCAGGGCCACCGCCCTCTAGCAGTGCCCGGCGGGGGAGAGGAGGAGGCTGTGGGTGTCTTGTGAGTGCTGCTGGCTCTGAGGAGAGCCCTCCCTCTGGACCCGCACATCCACCCACTCTTACTAGGGTGAGGGAGCCCGGCCGCCCCCCTGGCAGCTTCCTGGCTGTGTTATGAATAGAACACGCAGGTTCGCTCTCTTGGGTTCTGCTGAGGGAGCCCCAGGGAGGCTCACAGGGACCCAGGGACTAGGACTCTGTGTGGTTCCCAGAACCCTTGTTGAGTTGTGGCTCCACCAGGTGCAGTGCTGTCCTTGGCTGCTTGTGCCACAAGGCCATTTGGAGCTGGTGGGAGGTCCTAGGGCAACTTCAGGGCTCTGTTTATATTGAGTTTCCCCCCAAATAAGACCTGGCTGAGTAATAATCAGCCTCGAGTAACAGAGAAAGAAAATGCCAGCCCCAATCAGCCTATCCTTGCCATCCCTGCCTTATAGAGCAGCCAGCCAGGAAGAGAACAGTGATTGCGGGTGAGTCCGTGATGGCCTGACTGGGGCTGGAGTTTGGATCTCTGGCTTTCTAGGCTGATTATCTTCTAGGTAGCATCACTTTTGAGGAAAGATTAGCTTTCAGGGTTCAGATGGTGAAGTCTCACACAGATTCAGGTTTCTGGGAAGAGACTGGGTTTTAGGGTGCCAGGGTGACTTCCCATGAAACATGTTACCAGGACAGAGCAGGTCTCGGGGGTGGCATGGGTGGGTCGGTGCCCCTGCCCACTCCTCCTCCGTCTCTGCTTCCTGCTCTCTGTGAGGCAGCAGCTTCCCCTGTGCCAGGCCCGTGCCC
>PVLA01010214.1:0-65877 GCA_004027455.1 Hydrochoerus hydrochaeris
TACTGGTTTTAAATTATTGAACCACTTCCTTCTCTTTAGTAAATAATTGCTGTTCTGAGCCCCTGAGCGCCTCTGTCCTGGGCCTGGTGCCTCATCCTGCCAGCTCCTTGCTGTGCCAGCTTGACACATTCTTGAGTATCACCCGGGCAGTGCTTTTAGCTCATGACTGAGTCCTGTAAGGAAATGGATTTCCTTGGGCTTGCAGGCCACAGAGACATGGGAAGAATATTGAAAGGACAAATTTGTCTACCCTCCGGGGTAAATGGAAGAAATTTAAGAAGAGTGAAGAGGGCTGTGGTAGCAAATTCTCCAGACCTTGACTCTGATCACGGTCACCACCATTCCTCATTCTGGATCCAAAGAAAAGGTGAGCAGAAGAGAAAGAGGAAGCATGTGAGAGAAGGCAGAGCCTGGCATACGGGTTTTCAATAAACATTTGTGACTGAATGTATAAGACACAGCTGGCCAGTGAAATGCTACTAATTTATCTCTGGACTTGTGTTTTGCAAGTGAAGTCTAATGTGACAGTGGAGCTGTGCACAAGCGGACAAGAAGCATGCACATGTCACCCTTGCCTTGCTGTCCCTCTGAACGTGACTCTTCCGGCTACCGCCCTGCTTCCATGTCTCACTCAAACTTGTATTTCCTTTGAGTCCCTCTCCACTCTCATTTAGGTGCATCCACCAAATTCTGCTCTCGTGTTTCTATTCCTCAGACCCCCAACCCATCTCCTGTCAGCACGGTGACACATTTATAAACATGTGCTGCACACACTCTCACGATTGCCTATGAGAGATGAGTGAAAGACGGGATGAATCCTTTAATTTAAAAAAGTGTTACAGTGAAAGACACATTGCCAACAATGAGAGGATGTGTGGTTAAATGGAGGGGAGGTATAAAATGTTTATTTAAATATTCACCATATTATGTGGTCACCCCTTGTTAAAAAGGAAACCGCTTTAGCACAGGGTGATGCTGCCAAATGGAAAGGATCTGGGGATCTCTTTTCAGTAAGCTTCACTTCCATCACACATCACCTGTGTGACTGGGCAGATTGTTAAACCGCCTGCTCTAGGCTCAGTTCCAGAGATTATGGGCCCGGAGGCCAGGTGTGAGGCAGGGGCAGACCTCTTCTGGGTCAGCACTAACTCCAAAGGCTTACTGCATAGCTTTCAAACAGAGGGAACCAGGACTTTATCCTTCCACAAGAGGAACTAGGTCACTCTTCCTGGTCCAGAGAGTGGTGGGAAATTGGGAGTCAGGATTTTCAAGCACATCTACCCAGATATCTCCATCCTGTGTCTCTAGGCCCTGCGTTCCCTACCACGGCCCTGACTTTGGCAGAGGGGACTTGCCTTAGACCGAGAATTAATTCATTCTTTGGAGTCCGCAACCTTTCACCTAAGTCTGGGTCTGGACTTCAGCTCTCTGCTCTTCTGCTTCAGGAAATGCCATTGACTTTAAATACTTGCAAAAAGATTCTCCAATTCTGAGTGCTTTAAATTCATGACTGACTGCTCTGCACCACTTTTTTTTTTCTTCCAAAACTTTGGTGCTTAGCAGTAGCGGCCCCATTCCTATAAAACTATTGCTTCTCTTGTTCCTCTCAAGTGCCAGAGACAGTAGATGGGTTGTGCATCCCCTTCCACTTGTATTCTTCCCACTACACTAGAATCCAATTCTACTGTTACTCCGTATCAGAGTCAGTCCTCCACTGAGCACTAGGGTCAAGATCATTGTATTCTCTCAGCGATGGGTAATCTGACTCTGGAATCCCATGCTTAGAATTCATTTTCTAAGACCAATCCTTATAACTTCTTAGGTTGAGTTCCTTAGAAACTGTCTGATGCAAGTATCCAGGTGTATATGATTTGTCATGAGTGCTCAAAATCTCCCAGGCACTACAGGATGCAGGATAAGGAACGAAACAGCCAAGCCAGGATGTGGTCTCAGGTCAAGCCTTGTTATGGACAGACCCCAGGGTGTGTGTAGGGTGGTGGCAGGTTTTGACACATGTAACTGGGAGTTGCCCTAGTTTGAGATAGAGGGTCAGTCATTTGGGCCTCCAGTAACAATCTCAATCACTGGCCCATGGATACCCCCCCGGGGTTAGGTACAGTTCTGAGATAAAGTTGTTCCCACAGACTGAGAGCAGTTCTTCAGCAAAGGGGACAACAGTGAACCATTAGCAGCCAACATTCCCAGCATCCAGAATAGCTGGGGAATAGGATCTGGGCATCAGTAGACCATGCTTTTCCAAGAGTGACCACTGATTCGCATCACTGGGATTCCTTCCCCTGTGGTTTGTAGTTGAACTGAAAGGATCGGGTGATGGGTGGAAGTCCCAGCGTCACTTCACAAGGAAAGGATGAGGTCAGAGTATCCAATCCCCTGCCCTCCCCTTGTAAGGTAGCCCCATCTACATGATGGCTGCTTCAGGATTTGATTACGTCTCATTTCCCTCCTCCCTTCAAGCCTTGGTGCCCTACTACCCTCTGTAGTTTAAGCCACTCACACCTTCCTTAAACTCTCCACTAGCTGAGGGAGCTGTGGCCTCACACAGCAAGCTGGCAACAAGTAATGGGAACAAGGAAAAAGAAAGTTAATTTTTAAGTACTGTGAAAATCTTTCAAAGGGCTTTAATTATGAGTGAAATAAGATTGTTTTAAGTCTCAATTTTATCTCAAGTTGCCTGTACTATGGGAAATTTTCCAGTAATTTTTTAAAGAGACAGGATACTTATATTTTATGAACCCTCATATTCTTAAGAATACTGCATTTGTGACTCTCATGCATAAGTAGCAACTGGCTGGGTATAAAATCCTTGGGTCAAAGTTGTATCTTCTCAAAAGTCTACAGATGCTGTTTTAATGTTCTGTAGTTTAGTAACAGGGAAAACTAAGACAAGTCTAATATTTGCTTCTCTCACACATCGATTTTTCTGTAGGCAATTCTTACTGTTTTGCTGAAGGGGTTAGTATTTGCATTGCAACTTGCTTCCTTGAAAATTATTTTTAACTTGTTTCTCTTTTAACTGACCTAAACTGCCTCGCTCAATTACACCATCACTTCTGTGTTTATGACTTCCTGAATTAGAGGCCATGTCTTTAATTCCTTTGCGGATGCTGACATGCTCCAAAATCAGTTTAGTTCTTATAGTATATCATTTCCCAAATTGTGGTCTTCCTTCATATCTGCCAGATAATGGACTTACTCTAAACTCAACAATGATTTGAGGGCTCAGTATTACATGTGCTATTGTGAGGAGTGGTTTGGAATCTATCAGTGAACAAGAGACAAAAATCCTTCTCAGGCTGCCTTGGAATGGGGAGGGGCAAGAAGTAGAGGCAAATAGATACTACAGAATGTAAGAAGAGATGATTGTTCTGGGAAAATAGCAGGAAAGGGGACTGGGTGATGTCCTCAGAGACTACACTGGCTGAGGTGAAAACTGATCATAAACTTGGAGGCATTCAAGTTACAGGCTGTGTGAGGGAGGGCTTTTCAGATGGAAAAGCAGGTGCAAGGTCCTAAGGCAGGAGCAGCCCTGGCATCTGAGGAACAGCAAGGCCAGTGAGGCTGCAGCACAGCAGGGACAGACAGGTGAAGAGGTCAGAACGCCCTGCCAGGCCACTATCTCACTCCAAGGACAAAGGAAGCCAGGGGAGAGTTTTGAGCCAAGGAATGAATGGCACGATCTAACTACACTTCGGAAGAATTATTTTCATCAGTCTGTTAAGAATGGATCTTGGGGCGTAGGGAAATGGTAGAAGCCTGAGATCAGTTAGAAAACTACTACAGTATTTCAGGTGAGAGATTCTGACAGCAAAGAGGCAGGTGACCGCCGTGCAGGTAATGAGAACTGGGTAGACTCTAGATGCATTTTAATGGAAGAATCTTAGTTTTGCTAAATTAGATATAAGTTGTTAGAAAAATCAACTAACAACTGTTAGTTTTTGGTGTAATTAATTGGAGGGATTCATTGCCATCAATGGAGCCAGGTCAAAAGGCACACAGAGCAGCCCTGGGGAAGCAGGTTTGTTTGGGACATACTAAGTCTGAAACAAGTAGGTCAATAGGTGAAGTGGCCCCCATAGACTGAGAACAGTTCTTCAACGAAATCTGAAATAATGGAAATGTTGAGAATAGTGCATGAATCTGAACTGAAATCAAGTGGGAATGTGTCAGCACAAACACATCCCTTCATGACTGGGTGCGGTGAGAGTACTAAGGGATCACTTGCATAAAGTGGACCAAGAGCACAGCTCTGGAGCCTTACAGTGTTAAGTTAGGGAGCAGAAAAACCCAGTACAACAAGAAAAAACAAAACCCCAGAAGCGTGCGTTAAGGGGTCACACTGTGTCCAGCACTGCTGATGTGCAGACAGAAGCTGAGAAGGACCGCTGGGCTTAGCAAGGCAGAAAGTGGAGCTTGCTGAAGACTTTCACAAAGGTAAGACCAGTGGTGGCTACAGGCAAGACTGGATGGAAGTGTTCTGGAGAATGCGCAAAAAACACCTGCAGATAGCAAGTACAGGCTTTCAAGCACCAGTGCTATAAAGAGCACAGATATAGAGTGGAAGCAGACAGGGCAAGAGAGGAAAATAGGCGTTTGGCTTTTTTTTTTAGCAAGAAGTTTGCATGATGCAGGAACTGCGCAGGAGGAGGCTCTCCTTCCCTAGCATTCAGTGTTACTCACGGGCCCCAGGAGCATTTTTAAAGACACTCCAGTGAGATCTGGCCCTGCTGCTCAGCAGGTAAGTGCACTGTTCTTGTAAAGCTGGCTACTAGTGAATGAAAGACACACTAACAGTCACTGTGGTAGAGCAGGGCACTTAATGAGCCTTTACTAAGCATGACTGGGATTTCAGCAGGATCTGGTCTCCCTGCCTGCTTCCATCACATCTTGAATAGTTGACAGTTTGACAAAACTTGACAGCTGTCAGGTCTTCTGATTGAAATGAGACAAATTTATTTACCTTCTTCTCTTTTTGCATGAGTATCCTACCATTTTTCCCCTTACACTTGATTTTATGATCAGAAATTCCTCCTAGATTCCATCCGTAGTTTATATACTGGATATAGTTTTTGGTGAAAGAAAACTTTTTTTTCATATTTTTTCCTCCAGGTACCTTACTGGAAAACTAGAATAGAGTAAATCAGCAGATGTTACTGCTAAATAAGTTACACTTTAAAGTTAAGGCAGCATATAACACATTAAGTCAAAGTGCTTTTTTTTTCTATGAAATCATTTATTGTTTACTACACAGAGGGTACAGATACAGTTCTGACGTGAACACACAGGATTTTGCAACACTGGTAAAAAGTGGTTAGGAAGAGTCGAGAAGCTGGGAACCAGGGCACAACATTCCCCACCACACATCTCCAAGTATCGAAGGCACTTAGCAACAAAGCTTAAATTAAGGAGTGTGAAATGTAAAATACAGATACATGCAAGACAAAGTGCATAAGTTTTCTTATGTTTTGATTTCTAGCATTTTATTGGCTAAAAACTCTGCTTTAGGCAATTTACTGTGTAGCCTTACATAATCAGTACAGGACTTAATTTCATTACCTCCTCCACTGAAAGAGCCTAAGGGAGTATTATACCACCATGTTTCTCCACGCAGTTATTGTAGGAACGCCTCCAGGCACAGACCAAACACCCGGCTGTTATGGCCACCGCCTTGTCACTCTGGTGAACACTGTGGAAGCCAGCTTCTCTCCTGCACCAGCACACCTGTCTCCATGACTCCCAGGACACACACACAGCACACGCTCACCTGTCTGCTCCATGCACAGCACTGTGCAGGGTGCTGTCCTTACTTTCACCAGCTTACGCTTGTGCATTATAACTGGGTGGTCACCTTTCAATTCCTACTAGCCTGCTCTAAGCAGCTTCTTAGGATAATCGCCAGAGTTAAAGTGTGTTCCCGCTCAGTATTTACTTGATTTCCTGGGAGAAAATCAGTGGGACCAGCACCAAACTTTCAAAGGCCCAGCCAGGTGCGGTGCTGCAAGTCTTTTATCCCAGCTATGTGGGAGGCTGAGGCAGGAGGATGACTTTAGCCAAGGAGTTCAAGGCCAGTTTGTGAAGCACAGTCACCACGTGTGCACGCATGCGCACACACAAAGGTCCAAATGCAGTATCCGTCTAAAGGTGGTGCCTTTGTCTACAGCAGTGAAAAGGCAGTAATGAAGGGATCAAGACACACTGCACCTCGAGCTCCTTATGAGCTGTGGTCTTTACGCTGCTCTGTGGCAACTTCCTGTACACTGCATTCTAAACAAATGTCTAGATTGGTTCATGACCTTACTCCCCACTCATAGAAAAATAAAATGGACTCCAATCACATTTCTATGTGAAAACACAAAATTAGATCACTAGAGCAGTCCTTGGCTTAGTAATATTTAGGCTTAACATAATTAAAGACACTTAATGGCTTTTATTCTCATTGCAGATAAACAATTTCTTGTGTATTTCTCATCACAGTGGATATACAGATGTAGATTCGGTGTCATGGTGGGCCACAAAGCTGACAGGATATTAAACATGTTTAAGAGTGTGCTGGCAGGGAGAGGTTTCAATTTGCTTTTATTCGTTCCCCTTCAGTTTCTACCAGCATTTACAGGGTACTTTCACATGCTACACATAACTGAAAGATGCCAATTTTTGCTATAAAAAGGACAATATTATAATTTTCTAATGTAGAATATGGAAATGCACAGAAAGACTACAACAGGCAGTCTATCAGTGAGTTAACAGAAGGTATTGCTGTGTCTGGTGTATATTAATTATCTTCCCTCCAGTTTAAATAATGTTCCGTCTTCGATACTGAACTTTCCTTTAGTCAATAAATCTCCCACTTTATAAAATCCTGGGGCAATTTCCACTGAGCTTTATCAAACAGAGAAGCCAAAGGACACAGATACTACTGTGTTACAATCAGAAGGAACCAATTACTCAGCACTATAACCAGAGAACTGCTGTAAGCCAACTGGCTTCTGTAATTTAGTATCAACTATAAGGGTAGGTTTCAGGCAAAAGATAGTAACCTGATTTCACTGCTATCAGTTAATATTTGCAAAGCTACTTGAATTTTTTTTTCTGTTGATCTTCATTGTTCTGAAATAATGATAGTTTTGATTGGAGCAAACTTCATTTTTTTTCATGTGCAAGATAATTGAGCTGAATGAGAAAAAGAACGATTAAAGGAAGGAATAAAGGTAGCCTGGCTCCGTGTGAACAGCTGTTTCTCTTTTGTGTGGATCATAAGAAGGGTCATGTGTCCAGTGCTACCACAGTAAGGTCATCAACTTGACATTCATTTTAAGGGTTTCAAGATTAAGACCAAGAAAGATAAAATGAACTAAGTCACCACTGTTACAAACTTCTAATCGTCTTACATCCAACACTGGTATTCTTAGCAGAAACATATTTAAATACAAACACAGTTATATAGATATAGTATTATCATATAAATATTTCCTTTATTTTCATGACTACAAATTTAAAAATAATTTCATAATTTTTAATAGCTGTTTCATCAAAAGTGGCATAGTTTATTAAAAGAAACTGGAAATGTGGAATCTTTTAAAGAAATAATCTTCATTTTCACAAACAGGTATAGTAGAGGAGCCAGGTTTCTCTACCAATTAACAGAAAATGAATCACTTATAGGTCTAGTTCCAATACAGATAAAGGATACACACACGTGTTAGGCCCGGTTCTGCCCATTCCATTAAAACAGTTCTATTCCCAAACTATCAGCTACAGAAATGCTAAAAGTGCTCCTTCTTTCCTAGCCACCCATGAAGGGTTTATTAGCAGTTCATAGCTGTTCACTTAGCTGACACTGCAGTGAGGGGAGGAAACAGAACTCTGTAATATGTAAGACCTTTATTTTGTCAAATGCTCTAAGTGAGCTATCAAACTCAGCCTTTATATTTAGGACTTGTAACTTGTATCTTGAGTGTCTGCCAATTTGCTTTTTTCCTTTAAATTTCTACAGAGAACATTATTTCTTAGTACTAATACTGCAGAATTAAACACACAAACAGAAACATCTAGGTTCTATGTTTTATAAATTTTAAAATGACCAAAGAAATAAAATTTGTTACATGGGATCAGTATTTCCCCTTTTTATGTACTGGTTCTTTCCATTAACACTATTTCTAATTTAAGGTGTCCAAGTGCACAAGTTCTACAGACTGTCCAGTTTTATTATAATGGTTCCTCCTCAAACACATCAGGATGCATTTTCATTTTGACTTGTCTGAACAAGGCTGGTGCGCATTCTATGATTACAAAACCAGGCAAGGATTAATGGCAACCACTTAGCATTTGACTACTGGCTGGCTGAGTAGTCTGCATTCAGGTAACCAATGCTTTTGAACTTTGTACCATGTTACGGTATGATGTTTGGACACTTGATTGTGCAATGTCCATCTCCCCAAGGATGATGGAGACAGAAAATTCAAAACAGATGGGTTTTTTAGCTTTAGTGCTTCTGGTAAAAGAGTTAAAGAAAAAAACTATTAATAAAAATCAAATAAAAAGTTACCAGTGGATTTCACTTCCATGTCTGGTCCCCTCCTTATTGGAGTTTAATTGACAACAGACTCAACTGTGACTGGCAGCTGGTATTAGTCACTTTTTTTTTTTTTTTTTTTGGTGCCGGGGATCGAACTCACAACCTTGTGTTTGCCAAGCAGGCACTTACACCGCTGAAACAAACCCCTGGCCCATATTAGTCATTTTTAAATACTCCAGTGACATTCTCCAGCAGGTTTATTATCTTCGGTTTTATGGTGTCATGCTATGTTTCTCACACTGCTTAAATCTCCCATTTCTGTAGTCTGAATACCAGAAAATTAGTTCACTTTCCCTTATACAGTCAAAAATAGGTTTATTGGAATGTTTTTAGTTATAGTCGAAGGCAGAAACATTTAGCTTTTGTTACACCCACAAACATGGAAATTGTTTACAAAGCAATCATATTATAAAAAGAATGACATCCTTGCAAACACTGGTACAATGGTTATGGATCACCTTTAGCATAATGGTTTGGTTCTCTACATAGGCCACTGGACCCCTACCTCGATCTTCATCTTGATGCAATGATGCAAGACCTTATGCCACTAAAATATTAGTATGAAATATTGTCACTCAGTGTTTGACTATATACACAAACAATGAACTGGCAAGTATCTAGTTGCAAATCAGATCCTTGGAATACAGCTAAATAGTTATCTTTGCTTTATACAATTATTCAAAGTACATTGTGTTGGAAGGGAAGAAGATAGTTGGATATTCTCAGTGCTCCAATTTGAAGTGATACTTGCCTCTTGGTTTCTTGAAAAAGAAGTTGTGAAAGTTATATACATAGGTTCCGTTTAAATTATGCGGCAATCTTTTATTATTAATGTCCCAGATCTTGTATAATGAGGAGCTCCATCATCAGATCAAGTGCGATATTTCACAACTATAAGAACTATAAGAGAAATAGAAAAAATCAAAAGAGAGTATATAAATATATTCACATGCTGTTAGAAGCAATATTCTTAAATGTAACTGTAATTGTATTCACTTTTAGCAAGGGGTTACTGCTGGGTGTGGTGGTGCACTCCTATAACCCCAGCACTTAGGAGGCTGAGGCAAGGGGATATCTTTGAGTTCAAGGCCAGCCTGGGCTACACAGTGAGTTCAAGGACAGCCTGAACTACATAGCAAGACCCTGTCTCAAACAAAATACAAAACAAAACACACAATACAAAGGAAAAAAAAAAGGAAAACGAACCACATCCTGGAAAAATAAAGGGTAAGTTCCTGTGAGCCTTTGGTTACTACACTTTTGTTCATCAATTTAACATATAATGTTGTTTTATGTATGTTTTGGTGTAATGTGTATCTTATTTAATACACACTATTCATTCAATAATATTGAATGCAGGGCCAGAAACATGACAACCTATGCCTGAACCAAGTTTACGTAGTACATGTTACAGGCTTCTCACACTTGGTGACACTAGACAGCACTTCTGGACTAGGGTTGGTGGCCATTTTAAACCATGAAATCACCACAGACAGCACAAAAATGTGGAAAATGTGGCACTACAAAGACTAGGAGAAGAAACAGGAAGGCAGAGACTGCCTTATTTGAACCTCAGCTGAAAACCTGCTGGTCAGGAGATTCAAAATTCTTGCACTTCTCAACAGGTCTGCAGTTGACTAGAAAAGCAACACAGGAGTATTGAGTTGGGGCTTACAAATAGGTGAATTCATAAACACAGAATCCACAAATAACGAAATGTGGCTATATTTCTTTGCAGCAGCAAAACTTTGTGTTTAAACTGATTAGATTCATACAATTTTTAGAAATGATTATTTTGAGGCACTATTCAGATGTTTATACATCTCCAGAGATACAAGTAAAGAGGCCTTATGGCAAGGTAACTATTATCAATGGTTTGACCATAAAACAATATTAAAGAAAAAGAGGAGGAAGGAATTATGCTTTAATAACCAAAATCAAGTTCAAATTCAAAACAAATCAAAAACAGAAATCTTCCTAAGTGTAAGGAAAATCAGATTTGGCCTTAAACAAATCAGCCCTGCATTTGAGGGTATGGGTAATGGCCAGGACACAGGTTCCTCTTGAGAATCTGACAAAGGAAATAGACTTCATTCCCACAGAAACGTATAGGTGCATATTTATGTAAAATTTAGCATGCATTTTTAGAGATCCAAAAATTCTAGGGTAAGACTTCTGACTCAGATCAGATCTCATTGTTCAATCGTGACATTAGACATCTTGATCAACTGAAAGGAAATCAAAAGGAAATGAAAGTCAACTCCAAACAAAAAAATAACCCCCAGAAATAATAATCCAGTAAATACTTACTGACGATCACTAGCAAAAGGATAGCAGCAACCAAAGCCATGATGGCTTTTATCTACAACACAGAAAAAGGCGCATGAAGGATATTGTCTGTCTTGTTAATAAAGCCAGGACTTCCTGTCTTGCTACTTACCATATCACACTAACTTATCAGTAACAGGCACATTCTTTGAAAGTGTCTCATATGAACTCGCTGGCCATTCTCCCAAAAACTGAGTCTTTGCTTTGCTGGCTTTTATCGTTTAAGGCTACACTGCATGGCAAACAGTAATGAAGCCCTATGGACCTGGACTTTTTTGTCTACTACTTCACATGCTTGCTTCTCTGTGAGGGAGGAAAAGTACAGTGTATGAAATTTAACCAATTGTATTTAAGTGTCAGGATGTGAAGATTAACATAGGCAGCCAATCGAAATGGTTTATTTTAATATATAGTGGTCCTCCCTTATCTGAGGATGATGGGTTCCTTGTGGATGTGGCTTCAGTGGATGCCTGAAACCCTAGACAGTTCCAAATCCTACACATAATGTGTTTTTTCCTATGCATATGTACTGATGATAAAACTTAATTCATAAATTAGGCACAGTAAGAGATTAACAACTAATAACACAGCTGTAACAATAAACTGCAATAAAAATTAAGCAAATTTCGTCTGTCTTGAAAAAGACAGTTATTACTATTTTGGGGCCACTGTGGTCAAGGGTACTGGAACTGTGGAAAGCAAAGCTATGAGGGGTGGGCAGGGGGGCTATTGGACACAAGGCAGCATATTTTACAGTACTTATTCTCAAATGAGAGTAATTCTTTTTTCCTTCTCTCTCTCTATGGTATTTAAATCTCCATTTCAAGGAATATATTTTAGATTCTTCATGAATAACCTCATTTAGTGCTAAAGACTATTCTACGTGTCAGTTTCACAGGTAAAGTGAGAAACATTAAGATCAATTTCAGCTAGGTATTTTAAGTTCATGTTATCCTCCTACATAAAACTGTTACATTAATCAGTTAATCCTAAAATGTATAAATTATAAATTCATTTCATTAATTAAAATCTTTTTCATTTGCAGCAAACTGATTAAAAATGGTTCACTCAGAAAAAAGTTATAAACACACAAAACATTCTAAAGTATCACAAATAGAGGTAGTTAATGTTTCTAAAAACAGAGTAACTGATGATACTTTGTAGGATTATATTCATGACAATAAAAGGGTAACCCAGAGAATATATGAAAACTTTGCAATGTGGACATCAGCACCTATTAAAATTATTAATTACAACCAAAAAATGTAGAAAAACTCAAAATGTAGAGAAATAGGAGCTGTATTTTCAGTAGGCATCTGGGTGCACATTATAAATAACCTTAATATGAAAACATTTCTAAAGAAATGTGGAATTTTATAGTAGTTTTTCCATTCTGACAACACATACATCAATTTGCCCTGTTTAAATGGAGATACCAATTTTAAAACACCTTAATGAGTAGTTTTCTTTGGGTTTCTAACACTGGACAGGAAATATTTAAAACCCCAAAGAGCAGTATTTCATTCTTCTTTCAAATGACATGGACAAAATTCTGTCTACCATTAAACATGGAAGAGTCTCCCAGCCTCCCAGATACCTAAGAGGTATCTGCAATTCTCCTTCCCTACCCACTGGAAAAAAACGTATTTGTTATTTCACTTCCTTGCTTTCAAAGTCAGGTTTACTGAGATATTCTTTACATAGAATAAAATTCATCCTTTTAGAAGTACATTTTGATGAGTGTTGACAAATGTAATAGCTGTTCACCACCATCACAACCAAACAGAGGCCATTTCTGCCACTGATGCCCCAAGTTCTCTCATGTCCAGCTGTAATCATTATCTACCCTCCTTCTTTTTAGCCACTGGCAACTCCAGATTTGTGTTCTTTTCTGATACCTTTTCTCATAAAATTTCCTAAATCACTGCTATAAAGTTAACCTGGCAAATGCAGCATGAGAAGACAGCCCCAGATAAAGAGCAGAACAGAAAGCATGCGGTACAGTGTGACAGAGGGAGAGACACACTAGAAAAAACCAACGGAAAATCCTTGCTGCTCTCAGTGAGCTTTGTTAAGTGACAGAGCAGTGTTCATGACATGGCTGAGGCTATCTGTGGTTACTAAAGGTCATACAGAGACTGTCTGAAAACAATCCAGTTTTTTAAACTCTGAAAAGAAGGCTATTCATTTTATTTGAACCGTCTTAAATTACAAAACAAAAATCTTTAGTTATGGTTGAAAAAAATCTAAGATCCATAGTTTGACTATCTTTTTGTGTCACTGTGCACACAGGCCTGTGTGCTGAGGGGAGAAGAGGTGAGTGGCTCAGGAACCTTTCCTTTTTCTATACTAGAGAACAGAGAATTCTGCTAGAAATAAAAATGATTACAGAAAGGAGAAAATTTATTCCTTTTTTATGGGGGGTACTGGGAATTGAACTCAGGACCTTGTGCTTGCCAGGAAGGTGCTGAAAATTTATTCTTTAAAGAATAAAGAGTTTACAATAGAAAATCTAAGTTCTAGACAAGGGGAGCAATGAACTATGCTTCTTTCTTTCCTCACTTCCATTTTTGGAAGTAAGAGCATTTAACAGGCAGGCAAAACTAAGTAAATCCAAGGCAACACTTGGAAGAAATTCTTAGCATATAGCAAAGTCAGGTTTAGAAAATTACTGCTGAACTTGAAAATGAGAGGCTAAAAACAACAAGCTCATGTCTATATAGAAAAAAATAATTGTTTACATGACATGAAAGTCACTAAAAAATATTTTAAAGAAAAATTTCCTGTTTAATGATTAGCAGCCCCACTTATATTTACATGTATGTATGTAATTTTTTTCTCCCTTTTCTTTTTGGAAGCCCTGAAGACTGAATCCAGGGCCTTTGCACTGAGCTATATTCCCAACCCTATTTTACATTTTATTTTAAGTCACTAAGTTGGCTGAGCTGGGCTTAAACTCACAACCCTCCTGCCTCTCAGCCTCTCAGAGTGTTGAGATGCAGTTGTGTGCCACTGTGCCTGGCTAGCTGCACTTATGAAGTCAATTCACTTCATAAAATGTTCTGCAGAAATATATTAGTGTCCAGTGATTCCATTCTTTTCCTTGTTACAAGTTTACTTCCTATTTCTCTAGAATAACAAGGAACAATGTGTTTCTCCTTGGTCCCACTTGGAGACGCTGACCTTACACTGCTTTATTTCCCTTCTCAACATGAAAATATATTTTTCTTTAGCTCCTCTTGCATTTAAAAAATACCTCTATATAATGATATAGGATGCTTCAGAAGTACTACAATAAATTATAAAAATGCATATTTGTTATAATAGGTCCTGGGGCAAATAAGTTATTAATAAAATGTGAATTATTTTCTATGAAGACTTTTATGGAAATAAGTTTTTAGGCATGTCTTGATTCTTTAAATTTTTGTTTTGTTTTGAAATCATGTTCCAGGTCCAGCAGACATAATAAGTGAGACATTCCTCACAAGACTTACATTCCCAGGCCCTTGCTGCTTCATGTCTATGAATACAACCCGAGATGCTACCTGATCTGCCCAGTTCTTCTGATTTACTTACTTTGCATCCGCGCCACCACATTTGCCTTCGAAGTTGTTTGGATCTATTGCTAAAAGCAGTTGCATTATCCGATAAGCTTTCTATATCACATAGAGGATGGAGAGAAGGATTAAACGACATAACAGGATTCTTTTATCTAGTCACACAAAGACAAGAAAATATTAATTTCTACTTCTGCGAAATTTGTTGTCTTTTAAACATGAACACAACATTATGCTTCTCTACACACAAATTCTGCCATTCTATGTTGCAAAAAAAGAAAAAATAAAAAGCAAAACACAGCTGCAGGTCAGTTTGGTCAAGCTACTTTTACTACAAGATTAGAAGAACCACTCCAGGGCCTCAATGCTTAAATAATTCTGGCAAGAAAGTAGTCTTTAAAATATGAATGAAAATAGAAATGGAGATAGAGCTTTTGTAACAGGTAGAGGGAGAAAAGGAGAAGAGGACATATAAAGAATTAAGATGATGAACCAATACCCCATGATTAATGTAATCATTATATACTGCAAACATGTATTAATAAAAATTGTAAAAAGACAAAAAAAAATACCAACAGTAGGGTCTGGGAGTACAGCTCAGCGGTAGAGTGCTTTGCCTGTGTAAGGCCCTGGTACAATCCCCAGTGCCAGAAAAAACCAATAAGTATCTCTAGAAAAAAATTATTCGTGAAGATAAGATTTTTAGAAACCAAAAGCAGCTGGGCTGGGGATTTAGCTCAGTGGCATAAGTGCTAAGGCAAGCAAGCTTGTGGTCATGAGTTCAATCCCCAGTACTAATTAGAAAAAAAAAAAAAATAGAAACCAAAAGCAACTGATTTTTTTGAAAAAAAAAATAGCATGAATTCTAAGAGTTTCTAAGTAAGTTTTCTGGTCAAGCAAATCTGTCAAGAATTAATCAGGTATTCAGCCACTCACCAAACAACGCAAGTGACTAACACGTGCCGAAGTTTACAGGCACAAAGACTAGTATCTGTCAGTAAAGAAAAGTTACTAAATTACCAGAGAAAGCATAAATGAGCACAGTCAGCCATGCTTCAGTCACACCACATGCGAGTGCCTGAACTGGACAGGAGTTGTACAGGTACAGAAACTCACATCTGCCACTGAAGAAAGGTTACTAAACTACTAGAGAACGCACACATTTAAAATGTCAGCTAAATTTGAAACAGAGTTTGTAAAGCAATGGTTAGACCTTTATGCCTTAAGATGGCCAGAAACACAAAGCATATCAATACAAGAGAGCAAAAGGGAAAAATATCTCTCAACTCTTCAATAATGAATTTTAAAATTCTCCGAGCAGTAACAAATGTAACAATAAAACACAGTAAGAATCATATGCCAATTTCCTAAGCTAAGATTCCTAAACTGGCTACAGAAGAGGGAGAAGAAACAAATTAGCAAAACCTAGGTTAACACCAAGAAATAGGTGAAGGAGCTGTACCTGATTTGTCCTGTAGTTCATCTAGTCTCTCCCCTCTTTCAATTACCTTTGTAATATTTTCTTGCATGACATCAATAACTTCATCCACCTGATTCTGAACACTAGTTTAAAAAAAAGATAAAAGTAATTTACAATTTTTGAAACTTTTATTAGTCATAATAGAGAACATGCAATACTCAGAGAAGCGGTTTATTTTTAAAATATAAAATGTAAATAAGCAATGCTCTTCCAGTTGTGGGCTTGAGTGCTCTGGTAATTAAAGGCGATGTGAGTCAGGTGTGGTGGTACATACCTGTAATTCCAGCTACTTGGAGGCTGGACAGAAAAGAGTCAAAATTAGAGGGCAGCCTGGGCAACCTGGCAAGACCCTGTCTCAGTGGGGATGTAGCTCAGTGGTAGAGCACTTGCCTAGCATGTGTGAGGCCCTGGGTTCAATCCCCAGTACTACAATATAAGAAATACAACACAATATTAAGTTAACATTTAACTGAGACATAGTTTTAGTCCTGCGCCTATTAATGTAATAAATAAGCAAATTAAATTTATTGTTAACATGCTTAATAACTGCAGAATTAGTCAGACGGCTTGATTCTAAATGTTTCATTATTTGTAGCGTGCACAGTGATAACCACTTATGCTAACAAAAGTGTTTGCCCAGTAGGTTAGACTCGCATGGAAAATACCTACTGTCCAAAATGGAAATGTGAGGCACACCCTAGAAAACACCAGTGTTCAATGGCTAGAACTCTTCGCTGCTCATCAGTTTTTTCCAAACCATGAATAGAGTTTAAGATAACTGGGGACACTCAGGAATGTTTTGAAGTGCTCATTAGAAAGCAAAATTGAAAAATATTTTGTGACTCTTTAAAATGAAAATATGTTTTCCTCCTTTATTTTAGGTGGTGAGCCTATTCTAAATTTCAGACTATTCATTACAAACCAAACTTAAAAATTATTGGTCTTCAACTACCTACTGTCATGCATGAATTATCTTAAGAGATATGCCTAACAATTTTGAGTGCCCAGTGTTTGATGCTGTCCCCAAAAAAAGATTATTTTATGAAATAAGTCATGGCAATTAAATATCTAAGAGGAGAAACAGAATGAACTCATGGTTCTTATGACTCAAAAATAAAGTGCTATTAGAAAGTAAACAAATATTAAACATGTATGAATATTTAAATAAATACGGGTATACAACTGCATTTCTTTTTGGGGAAGAAGTATATTTATTTTCACTAGGGAAGCTTTTACAAAATTTCACACATTTTTTTTCTCTTCTACCCCACACTATCCTCCAAACTTACCCAGAGAGTTAAGAGTTGAGGCACAGTCATGTATAATTTTTAAAAAGTTTTATCCTTTTCCTGTCACTGAACTACAACTTCAAAAAGTTTGTTTTAAAAATATAATGAGATCCATTGGTGGATTCAGAAGTACTCTCACATTCAAGCAGCAGTTACTATACATGATGACAATCATTTCCCTCTGTGTCCAAAGCATCACATGCACACACTCTCTGATTATCTGTGCAGAGCCTTCAGGCTTAGTCACAGCTTCCAGAGTGTTGGGCTTTCCACGCATCATTCCACTGAAAACATGTAAGACTGAAGCTCAACCAAGCAGGGGCATGCAGAATTCTCCTCTGCTGCAACAGATTTTATGAACCACCAAGCTACTTTGTTACAAATCCTAATTCTCTAAGCAGAGAACTAGAAGTATTTATTCTACAAATGAACAATGGCATAAATTCTTACACAACTAATCAATTTATTCAACAAATAATGAATACTGAAAAATGAACAGTATATAGTAATATACTGTTTTAGGTACTAAGAAAACAAACAACAAAACTGGCAAGAATTCCGTACCTTATGGAACTTATATTTAAATGTACAATGAAAGATTAATGTTAATTAATCTTAAAAGTTTTGAAACAGCCTGTTCGACTACATTACTGTATTTTATTCTCAGCATTTAACACCAAGGTAAAGTACTTCTCATTTAAATGCTTATTTTCTGCATCCCCTCCACTAGAAGTTAAACTCAATAAATGTGTATAAGGACCCTGCCTATTTTCTCCACCCACTGCTTCCAATGGTGCTTAAAGTAGAATAGATATTTAATAAACACTTGCTAAATAAGTAAACAAGTTCACCGAAAATCCTATGAAACAAAGCCATCTACTTGGGAAAGAGATATAAAACAGTGATTAAGACCCCTCTCTGTAACTAAAAATAAAAACAAATATACCATTTATCAAGGGTGAATCTTGAAACTCCCAGGTAGATATTTTTCACTTTACACATAAGTGATGATAATAACAGCCTACAGTAAGGCAGTATGGCAGAATAGGAATGGACAAAATGTACTACTGCTCCTACACATGATCAAATTTTAGTTATTATGGCTATTAATATATCTATATTACATATAGTTTTAAAATAAAACCAAAAAACTAAAGAAATAGGTATGATTCCAGAATTTCTGTAAGAAAAAAGACTCCAAAGACACAGGCTGATTAATCAGAACACGATCCATAGAATCCTAGATTCTTTCTAGTTTTTCAGAAACCTAGAGGTATTACCTCAACAACAGGCTGCACATGTAATAAACCCCTACTGCTAATGGGAATCCTCCCACATTTTACTTATTAAGTGATCAAAGAATCACTGTTTTTTCTTTTTCACAAGTTACTATCCATTGGCATTACTCTCAATCCAACTACTGCGTAACCTTTAATTCAGTAAGAGAAAAATCTCAACACTGTATTTTTATATTTCAAGATGTTTCAGTACCCAGAACACAACTTGTTTTGAACTGAGAATCAAACTCACAATCTTGTGCTTGCCCGACAGGCACTGTGCCACTGAGCTACATCCCCAGTCCTGCAGAACACAACTTCAGCACAAGAAAAATTAAACATTTTATTTACTTTAGTATGAAGAATATTTTTTTTATGAAACGAGACATTTTCCCATGATCTTTTACATTTTCAGAGTAATTACAATCCTTTAACTGTAATTTGTTTACTGGGTTTGTATTTCACATGGCTCTTACTCTCATTATGTTGTAAGTGCTGTGAAAGCAGACACCGTCCCACCCATCTTTTTATTTCCCAGTGAAATGTGCCTAAGACAAAGTAATATTCATCAGGTATTTTCTAATCTAAATTAAATAATCTGTTCAAAAACATTAGGAAGTATGCTTTCATCCAGGGTACCAAGCTGAAGGTGAGGAGTCTGATATTGAGACAGATTATAATCTGGGGGTGGGGTGGGGAATGGCTATCCATGAGCTAGCGAGTGTCAGCTCTATAATGGAAAGAAGCTCATAGCATCAGTCATGTAGCCTAGATGAATTCAGCCAGGATCAGAGATGGCATTAAGATCTTGGTGCTGAGCCCTGAGGGGCAAAGAAGGAACTGGGCAGAGCAAAGGAGGTGATACAGTGGGAAAGTTCGAGACCACTAGTGGTGAACCTATGGCATGTGTATCACTGTGGTTTTTTCTTTCAAGACAAAAGATGCTAATATAGAACTGGTCTAAACTAAAACCCCAGTAATCAGGTTTAAATACAGTGTTGGCAGTTTGCAATAAATAAGTTTTGGGTTGTAGTTTGGCACTTGGTCTCTGAAAGGTTTGTGATCACTACTCTAAACTAAGGGACATATACAGACTAAGGGATATATATGGGGGGTATTTCAAGAACTAAGTGATTAACTGGATGTTGGTAAAGGAACTGAGGACAGAAACGGACATAAGCCACCTAAATTTATAATCAGAACAGCCAAGTGGTAGTAGATGGATAACGGCAATTAAAACAGAAAATTAAAAACTCCAAGGAATAGCAAGTTTGGAAAGGAGAAGTGGACATTTGTATCATGGCCTTCAGGTCATTTAGGAAAAGATGACACAAGATAGGACATGACCAGGAAAAGGGAAAGACGCACAGAGGGGAAATCATTTTCAATACTGTTTTATATCCTCTTACAGTCTGACACCTGTGTTCCTAAACTGTCACTATTCCGATCCCCAATGGGGAAGCTGCCTGGTGGGGTGCAGAGATGTCTGGTCCTATGTTCAGAAAGAACTGGGTTTGCAATCTAGTTGATCACTTACTATATATGTGGTTATGGAAATTATTTGTATTTTCTCAGCTCTAAAACACAAATGACAATGTTTCACTTATGAGAATTAAATGTGATCATGTTTTTCAAACATGTAACATAATGCCTAATGCTCTGCACATGCTTGATAAATGTCAGTGATCTTCTATTAAAAAAGAGCTTCATGCTCTGCCACATACACATCCTCATCCCTATCCCTGATTTTATAAAGAAAATATTTATTTTCATAGTTAATACCCCCCTCTTGTGGCCTTTTAAGGTACTGTGGACAAAAGAATTTTTATAGTTATATTTTTGCAACTCATACATACTGCTATTACATTGTGGAACATTCTCTGGGCGTTTATAAAAGTAAGGCTGATTGGACAGAGGCCATAGTCAGGAGATCTCCTACCTGTGACAGAACATCTGCAATTCACAAGAACGGGGTTTAAAGTACTATTACTTAATTTAAAAGCAAAGAAATATTTTGGAATTAGAAGTTCTTTATAGTCATATAAATATTTAAAATTTTTCCCCAAAAATATTCCCTAAAGAGTGATGTTGGATATTTGTTCTGGTATTAATCTGCCACCAACATTAATAGTATCCAAATTCAAATAAAGGAATATTGCTCATCTTTATAGTTAAGAAATACCCTATACTGAAATGTTACAAATTAAATGGTGCTAACATATTGTAAGACATTGACCAATGTGAGTAACTAAGTAATGACAGAATTTTCCTTGGCAAGTGGTATAGCAAGTTGGCCTTTATCATCTTGGGCACACTGATGAGGCATGACCTGGTTAGACAGGTATCCATGAGGTTGAACCATCAAGATTTAATCTGTGCATTTGGTCACTAATTTCTAACTAAATCTGGCCAGCTCTCAGCTCTAGAGTAAGAGCCATTATATTTATTGAATAACTATTTTTTAAAGTTCAATGATTGCCAAAGTTACTGTGTATACGTTCAGCCTATGTATTTGTATATATGTGACACTTACATAGATACATATGCTACAATAACTACTTAGTGTAACTGGTAGTGGCTTTAGGGTTCAGCTGGAAAAAAATCACACTTCAAAGGCCCCACAGGTCATACTCCATGATGGGCTTGCTCTGCAGAAGGGTATCAGACAGGAAACAAGGCATACTGTGAGGACAACAACCAATGTGTCATCAGTAGATTCCCCCCTTTAGTGACAGCTTGGGTATAAGAGAACAAGACCCTGTAGGTGGATACAGAGGCCAGTGGCTCAGCATAGGGCAATGACTCAGCTATTACACATCAGTGTCCTTGAGACACCCACAAATGCTATATGTCTTACAAATGCTCTAGAACCCTGAGAGAATCAGCGGCCTATTGAGGTCACCTCCTACTGACCACCATGTCAACCTAGGAAACTGTCAGAAGACATTTATCGCCTCCCAGGCATTGATAAGGTATGGACTTTTAGTAGGTTACGGCTGCAGACAGACTAAAAATAGCTCCTTTACCACAGAGCATCCTACGACTGACTGGTCCTGGAGCCACCAGGCCTTTCTGTTTTGGTGTCTTCATATTTGGTGTGTGGGAGCTGGCACTTGTGGCTACCCTTTTACTCTATAAGTAATAAACAGTGTGAGTCTAAAAACAGATTGTATCTTTACTGGTTAAATCAAAGACTTGAAGCAGTGGACATGTTGTCTTCGGGAAGGAATTCTGTCCATAACCACCTGAACATGGTCATAGGCCTCAAGGGAGGCCGCACACCTTCTGCCGACTTGATGGCAGCCTGTGAAACCCGAGTGGAGGACTCACTGCCTATGTGACCCAGTTTCTGACCCAGGAAACTGTGAGGTGATAAATGTGCATTCCTTTCAGATGCTGTTTATAATCTGTTATACAACAACAGAAAGTTAATACACTGAGAATAGTACTCTCATCAATTTGTTGGCACAGGTTAAGCATTCCTAATCTGAAAAATCTGAAATGCTCCAAAATATGAAACTTGTTAGTGCTGACATAGTATCACAAGTGGAATATTCCACACCTGACCTCCTGTGACAGGATGTGGTCAAAATGCAGTTACACTAAAAACATTGTATAACATTTCTTCAGAATATATATATGAGAAACATACATTAATCTCGCGTTTAGATTTGGGTACTTTCCCCAAGATACCTCATTATGTCAATATTCCAAAATCCCAAAAATCTAACATCCAAAATACTTCTGATTCCATGCATTTCACATACAGAATTCTCAACTTGTACTCTGCTTCTCTATCTTGAAAGCCTTTAAGTTAGGATTACGTTAAAATGGATACATTTCTTCACATCAACAATTACTTGATTTAAATTAAAGCCAAAATATCTGAGCAATAACTAAAGACCCTATTATAGTACCTTCCAAGCTAAGGATTAGAGCAGTCACTATTACCCTTACATAGATTTTAAGTTTGTCTGGGTCATTTAGTTTATCTTTGTCATACTTTATATGCTGGTCAGTTTTTAGGGTCTTCCCTCAGGTGATTTTCTGTGCTGTCCATTCCTTCTCACTTCCTGTCATGACCTATACTTTTCCAACATTAAACACATTCACTATAGCATATTCAACCATCGCCAAGCAATATATACACCAAAAGTTTTAAACTGAAAATGCATTAGCCATAAAACTAAGAACATATGGATTAGGATAAAAGATACAAAAATTCAGGAAATAGATAAAAGATGGTAAAACAAATTAAATGTGTTCTATTTTATGATTCTGAAAATGGGAATTGAGCTGCAGATTAGAAACCAAAATATACTTTCAGATTATGCTAAATGGATTTGAAATAAGATAAACACGAAAAGCAAGCAACCTTGCATTTCCTGAGCTATAAAATTTAGAGGTAGCTTTGTGAAAGTAAAAATATGTACGATTTTATAATCTAGGAGTTATATTTAGTTTACATTAAGAATTAGTAATTTCTTCTGTAAAAGACAGCAGATATTTTAGATGTTGCAGGCCACAAGACCTTTGTCACAACTCTGACACAGTTCTCTGTCACAACTATTTAACTATGGTATAGTACCTCAAAACATGCCATAGAGAATATGGAAACAAATGGGTATGGCTGCTCTTCAAGGAAACTTTAAAGATAGACTAGCAGATCTGGTTCAGAGCTATAGTTTTCCAACCTTTGGTTTTACACAGAAACATGACAATCATTTAAATAAACAAGTATCTCAGGAACTTACTGTTTGATTTTATCATTTCTAGGTCCAAATCTTGGTCCTGATGGTCCCCTTCTGAAAAATAAAATATCCATTCTATATTAGAAATGATGGCATCAGACAAAAACAAAACTCACACATTCATAAATACAATCAAGCTGAATTCTAAACATGAATCAATGATTTACACCCTAAGGAACTACACTGTACTGGTATTGGTGGAACTGAATGATATATGACATATCACGTCTTGTCCTTTATTGGTATTTATTGTAAGCTACAATTAATTTAATTTTTCTGAATGCTAAAAATTTCCTAGAAATTAGGACTTATACAATCCTTAGTAATTTAATATTTTGTCTAATCATTAAGCCCTGAAATACCAAAATAAAACTGCTGGCTAATATGAATATTTCTGTGATCAACCCTAGAATTAAAAGTGCAATTCATGTTATGACAAAATGCTGACAGAGAGTCAAACAGAGAAAAAAATTCATTTAAAAGGTTAAAAAATTTTAAGTATGCTTTTGATTATTTATCATAAACCTACAAGCAAAGGGAAAATATAAGTCTAAGAAAATATTAACATTTCTCAAAATATTATTTCTTTATTATAGTTAACTGTATATCCCCTTAAGCTACTTTGGCATTTTTAAAGTGGGAACTTTTGGATATTTTAAGTAGTTATCATCTTTCTGAAGGCAGAGAACAAGGCATGTACTATAAAACTCAAAAAAAAGGAAAAACTCAAAAGAAACTAGATTCTCGAGTTTCTCAACATATGGCAGTTTCCAGAAGAGATTAAAAAAACATAGCTACGGATAAAACATTTTTGAAGAAAAAATTAAATTGCTTATTAAATTTACTTAACAGACTATAAATATGGAAAAATCACCTTGCCTTAACTCTTGCTTTTTCCTTAAAGTCTTTATAGCTTCATCTAAACTTGGGAATACTGGGCCGGTATTCCACTCCACGAGTGATAGATTAAACACTGACTTCATAGAAAAAACTATATTCTGAACCAGAAGAAATACAAATGGCTAAACTGAAAAGCATAAACAAGTAATTATTAGTAAGGAAACTACAAAGTGATATGGATATCTGAAAATTATTAGATTTAAATTATACCCACTGTAGGCTTTTTAAAAAGGGAGCTACATTTGTTTCATCCATTAAGTAACAGAAAGACTTTAAAGTAGTTACTGGGGGAAAAAAGTTTGTTTTTCTGAAAATCAAAATTGATGAACTTCAATCCAGATTGTTCAGAGAAAAAAAAAAGACACAAATTACATTTAGAACAAGATGCAGAAACTACTACAGCAAATGTATCACAGTGATGGAAGATGTACTAAGGGAGGCCAACTCTCCCTACTACCTGTGCAACTTTTCCAAAGTCTGTAATTATTTTAGAATCAAAAGTAAAAAATCCCACAAAGGAAAATACAGGACTAGACGATTTCAGTAATTAATCTAACATTTGTGAAGAAATAGTATCAATTCTACACAGACCCAGAAAAATGAAGACAGAATATTTCCCAAGTCATCATAAGAAACCAATATTAATCTACGAAAAGCAAAGACACAACAAGAAAAAAACAATAACTATCAACCAACCAATCCTGCTCATGAACATAAATGCAAAAATTCTTCACAAAATCTTAACAAATTGATCCCAACATGGTTTATACATGACAACTAAAGTAAGGTTGATCCCAGTTACAATTCCAAGATCAGTCAAGAGAATCCATGACATTATGGGGATTAAAAAAAAAGAAGATAAACTACACAATCATCCCAACAGATGTAGATGACGTTCTGACAAAATTCAACATCAATTAATGATAAAAACTTAGCAAAGTAGGACTAGAAAGGAGCTTCCTCTACCTAGTAAGAAGCACCTCATCACCACACCCCTGATGCAGTAAAATCAAACTCTGCAGTAAAAGAAGGACTGCTTTACCCTCCAGGAGATCAAAAACAAAACAAGGACATTCTTGCTCATCATTTCCATTCAAAACTATACTAGAGCTTTTAGCCAGAGCAAAAAAGGCAAGATACAGAAATCCAAGGCATACAGATAAATAGAAAAAAATAACATTGTGTTTATTTGCAGACAACATAATTGTTTAAAAATCCAATGGGATTTACAAAAATACTACTATAATTTGTAAATGCACTTAGCAAGGTTACAAGACATAAGCAATAAATTACATGAACTAAAAAGTTTTAAAATGTCATTTTTAGGAACACTAGAAAGTATGAAATTCTTAAGGATAAATTTTGGGAAAAAAGGATTTAAGATCTGAACACTAAAAAACTATAAGACATTGCTAAGAGAAATTAAGGACTGTAATAAATACAAAGATAAATGATTTTCATGCATTAGAAAACTCAGCATTATTAAGATACCAATTCTCCACAAATTGGTCTGTACATTTAACGCAATCTCAACCAAAATTTCAGCAGGACTTTTTTGCAGAAACAGAGAAGATGATTCTAACATTTGTATATTTAAACCTCAAGCCAGAAGTACCTTGAAATACAAACTTGAAGGACATATACTACTTTGCAAATTACTAAAAAGATGTAATAGTCAAATTGTAGTACTGATTTAAGATAGATATACAGGTCACAAAAATGAAGAGTCTAGAAATAGAGCCACACATATGGTCAATTAGTTTTTATTGTGGTAAATATAAAGCAAAATTTCATATTCTAATCATTTTAAGTGTAAAGTTCTATGGCATTAAGTACATTCTTATGCTCTGCAACAATGGTTGCAGCATCTATCTGGAAAATTTTCATCTTTCCAAATTAGTTAAACATCAAACTCTCCACTCTCCCTCCCTCTGAGCCCTGGCAACCATCATTCCACTTTGTGTTTCTGTGAATCTGACTACTTTGTCTAAGTGAAACTATGCCGTATTTCTCCCCTTGTTACTATTACTCAATGTGATGTCTTCAACATTCATTTTTATTGTTGCATGTATTAGAATGTCTTTTAAAAGCCCGAACAGTATCTCTTTTATGTATACTCCACATTGATGGTCATGGGTTGTTTTACCTTTTGAGTACTGTGAATCCAGCTACTGGATGTCAAGTAATTTTTAAAAATTATTTTCATTGTTTGGTTTGTTTCCTTTTCAACACACAGAACAAAGTGTGAAAGCTGCATTTTAAATATCATGCTAATTTAGTTGTCAGGTCCTTTAGAAAGCATAACATTACTCACGAGTGGATCACTGTTGGTCAGAAAGAGTAGTTCTCACACAATCAAAATTAAATTCGGGTGAACATTTATTTACCCAAATCTGGCCTTTTCAATACTGAGTTCTTTTCTAATAGGTGGCTACTGCCTTAGTCTAAAGCTTCCACTCACTGTACATGGCGATGTAGGCAATTCACTTTGGCATTCTACAGAAATCTTGTCACCTGTAAAAAAGTATCTTCTCATAGCATTTTGACATTCCTGTTAAAAATGATAATATTTTCTGTTATTGGACTTCTTTTCTGTCCTATAAGCTTTTATTACCCATTGCTTTGTGAGTTTCAATTAATTTTTATGAAATATTTTCATTTGAAGATGGCCGATTGATAGGTAGCACAATAGAGAGCCTCTCTGAGAAAAACAACTCAAATGCTAGAATTTAACACCATGGAGAAGACCAGACAAAAGGAGAGGAATTCTCATGACCCAGGAAGAAACTGAGAAAAAAGAAAAAGAAAAAAAAGAAGAAGCATGGACGGAGGGCTGGAGCTGGGCACACTCCCGTAGCTGTACTGGGCACGTCTTAGAGTCTGGCGACTCACAATCGAGCTGAGGTGGGGGTTGGTGGGGGGCAACTCACAATCCTTGCCGAGAGTGGGGGTTGGTGAGCCCCAGATTCTTGGCAGAAGGCGCTGCAATGGGGAGTGGAAATGGCAAACCAAGCTGCACGGACATTGGTGAGCACTGAGAACTGGGTTCCCCAGAGCGGGACGACCAGCTAGACAACATACTAGATTTGGGCAGGAGAGGCTTGAATTGACAACTGAAGCGGCATCAGTCGGCGGCTCCTGGCCCAAAGCAGATTGGTGGGACCTGCTTGGGCTGGGCCATGCCCCTGGTTGGGACCCAATAGCTAGGGACAAGGCTGTCCCGAACCTGTGACATCAGCAGGGCATACACTAACGTGCTAAAGACACTCACTGATTGACTGTCATAGAGGGGAGGGGCCGGCCCACATCGCCCCTGCATGCACCTCACAGATCAGCAGCAAACTGGAGAGAGCAGGAATCCCCTAGCCAGTATGCTTCACAAAAACTGTAAGCAATATGAAAAGGTCCTGAGACCTCCACCATTCACCTGTCTGAAAGAAACCAGAAACATGACATAGAAATAGCAAAAAGCCTCCAACCACTGACCCAGGGAAAATAAGTCCAGGAGAGGTAAATACAGAGGAGATCGAGGGCTGCAAACATGCAATATCAGACACGGCCTCATTGAGAATAAAGAGATACTTCATGGACGAATTTAAATCTGAAATTCTAACTCAGGTGAAGCAAGATATAAGAAGATTAATAAAAGAAATGCTGGGCACTCCTCAAGAAGACACAAATGGAAGTATGGAAGAACCCAGAGAAAGGAGAGAAGCCTTTGATGAAGAATATAAACAAAATCTAGAACACATGAAACAGATCCAAAGAGAATATCAGGAAATTAAAAACTCCATTGAAAGCTGGCAAAATGTCTTGACAGAAACTAAAGACAGATTTTCAAAATTTGAAGATAGATTTGCAATGTATGATCGTGAAAGGAAGAATCTCTTAAAAATAATGAACCAGGAAGCAACGATACAAAGGCTAGAAGACAAGAGGACTTAATACTTAAGAATAAAAAATATGAACAAAGAAGCAGGGACAAATACAAATGAAATAAAAAGGTTATTTACAGAAATAATTAAGGAAAACTTCCCAAGCATAGGAAATGGAAGTGATGTTCAGATATACGAGGCATACAGAACTCCAGCCAGCTACAACCAAAACAGATCTACACCCAGACATATAATAATCAGAATCCCAGAAATCCATCACAAGAACAGAATACTAAAAGCAGTCAGAGAAAAGAAATAGATTAGCTATAAAGGAAAACATCAAAACCACAGTGGATTTCTCAATGCAAACTATCAAATCAAGAAGAGCTTGGAGCAAAATATTCCAAGCCATGAAAGAAAATACCCTCTAACCCTGCAAAACTGTCTCTCAAAATTAATGGAGAGACAAGATATTTCCACAACAAAGAGGAACTGGGGGAGTTCGTGACCACCAATCCAACCCTGCAAAGAATTTTGAAGGACATTCTAAAGAGAGAGAAGAAAATCATCAGGATTCCAGGAACAATGGCAGAAAGGCCTCAATGAAAGGGGCAGACAGTGGAATGAAGGAGAAAAGTAAACAAGGACAGAAAAATAGCATAGCAGAGATGAGGCAGAGAAGACTGGCTATATCGCTATTTTGTCTTGAATGATTTTATCCGAATCTGGTATGCTTGATAATATCAGTGTGAGAGTAGAGGCAACGACTCTGAAGATGACAAGATTCAATAGGATACCCATTCTAGTTTGATTATTAACTGCCTTTGTAATCCTATAATGTCTCCAATGTTTGGTTTTTATTAATAGTGCTAGGTACTGCTTAATTATACTATGCCTGATGATATAGACAATTTTATTGAAAATAACAAGAGACATCAAAGTAACTACTGTAGATCACCTAGTATTGTGGTTTTATATGTCCTTTTCATATTTTTCTATGAATTTGTTTTGTTGACTTTTGTTTTTCCCTCTAATATAGAAAGGCTAGCTATACATGTAGAGACTTATACATATGTAGAACTTCTAAACAGTTTATGAAAATTGATTATAGTTATTGTAAAAAAAAGAGAGGAAAAGAAAGTATTCTAAAGGATATAACTGCATGTACATTTAAGTGTGTAGGATTGATAACCATATTACCAAGTTTTTGTTGGATAGATGAACAGAACTGATTGCAGTTTCACTGTATAAATGTCCACTATGTATGCTTTACTTTTGTAACTTGAACAAATACTTCTAAGATGAAAATATGTAATTGTCAACTAGTGATTTCTTATTGGGTTTTTTTTGAAATTGTTTTATTTCTACCCTCTTTCTGTTTCATTTTTTTTTCTTTAAATAAAAAAAACTTTGTGTACCCATATCATTAAAGACGCTATGAGTGCAAAAAAAAAAAAAAAAGAAAAGAAAAAATATTTTCATTTACAAAAAACCTCAGCCCTTGTGGGAGGAAAAAGGAACTCTTCTGCATTGTTGGTGGCAGTGTAGACTGGTGCAACCACTGTGAAGGTCAATCTGGAGATTCCTCAAAAAGTTGGGGATTGGAAGTCTCATTTGACCCAGCTATTCTACTTCTGGGCATAGTCCCAGAAGAACTGAAAACATCATACCACAGCGATATATGTGCACCCATGTTTATAGCAGCACAATTTGTAATAGCCAGATCTTGGAAACAACCTAAGTGCCCATCAACTGAGGAATGGATAAAAAAGATGTGGTATTTTTATACAATGGAGTACTACTCAGCTATAAAGAATGATCACATTGAGATATTTATAAATAAATGGGTGCAACTTGAGACCATACTCATGAGTGAAATAAATCAAACTTACATGTATAAATACTGTATAGTCTCCTTAGTGTAAGAAATGGTAAGAGTACATAAGATTTTATGGTAATCATGGTTCCCCATTACATTGCTTTGAAGTCTTATAATGTTTTCATTCATTGGTTGGAATGGTTTTATTTTGTTTTGTTTGATTTTATTATGTGTGATGGTATGAAGAGCTACTTTGAAGAAAACAAGACATGGCAGCCACTTCTGATTTAATATCATCTTGCTCTGAAGTCCTACCATGCTTTTGTTCTTCTGTTTCCATTGGTTTTATCGTGTTGTGTCTTAATGGATTTTAATTTGTGTGATAGTATAAACAAATTTTTATGGAAAATGAGATATTATAGTAGCCACTGTTCATTCTCTATTATTTTGTTTTGAATGTCCTGTAATACTTTCATTTTCTTGAATAGTTTTATACTATTTTGTTATGTTTGATATTATTGTGTGTGAAGGTATGCTCAACTATTTCAAAGAAAAAAGCCATTATGGTAGCTGCTGTTAATATCCGGTTATCTTGTTGTAAAGTGTTGTGTTGCTTACATTGTTCTGTTCTGATTTGCTTTGTTCTGTCCTCTTTTGTTTTATTCTCTTTAAAACAAAAAACAAAACAAAACAAAACACCCAGCCTTTAAAAAACATCGTAATAACTAAATAGTGTAAATGTTTCCTCAGGTACAGCCCTTTTTATAAACCCTCAGAGAAAACCATGCAAGCTGTTGTGTTTCCTGACTTTACAGATACAAATACACACCTACAGACTAGCACGTACTAAATGTAATTGCCCAGGATCAGTGGGGTCAGTCAATTTTTGCCAAGATATCAAAGTAATTCAATGAGGTTAAGGAAAATCTTTTCATCTGATAGTTATGCAATGAGTAGATGGCCATAAAAAAGTATTTTATCCTTTTCCCAGCCACGTATAAAAAATTAAGATGGGTTACAGGCCTAAATTTAGAAGCCAAAACTATTTTAAAACTCCTAGAATACAAAACAAGTGAAAGTCTTTGCAACACTAGGTTTGGAAAACATTTCTTCGATATGATATTAAAAACTTTACCCTTCTTTATGGCAGAGTATTATTCTAATGTATATAAACGCTACCTTTTCTTCATCCATTAATCTGTTAATAGGCATACAGGCCATTTCCAAGATTTAGCTCTATAATATGTGCTGCTATACACACATGCATGTATCACTGTAATATTATAATGACTTTAACTCTTTTGGGAAAATACCTAGAAGGGGAATAGCTGAGTTGAATGGAATTTCTATTTTTAGTTTTTTAAAGAATTTCCATACTGATTTCCACAGAGGTTATACTAGTTTACGTCATCACCAACAATGTAGGAAGGCTCCTTTTCTCCCCGAAGCCTTGCCAGCATTTGTTATTATTTGATTTCTTGATGATAATCATTTTCTTGAGTAAGATGGAATCTAGGTTGTGTTAATTTGCACTTGTCCAATGGCCAGTGATGTGGAAAATTTTTTTCCATGTATTTCCTGGCCATTTGTACTTCTGAGAAGTATCCTTTCATTTTGGGTACACGTTTTTTTGGTTGAGTCTTTTATTTCAGGGAGTCTAATTTTCTGAGTTCTTAGGGTACTGTAGATGTTCTAGATGTTAGTTCTTTGTTTGAGGAATAGATGGCAAAATTTTTTCCCATTCTGTAGGCTGTCTCTTCACTTTGTTAGTTGTTTCCTTTACTATGCAGAAGCTTTTGTTGATTCTTGGTACTATTTCTTGTGCCACTGGGGATCTGCTCAAAAAGCCCTTGCCTACAACTATATCTTCAAGAGTTTTACTTACTTTATCTTCCAGTAGATTGTTTTTAACATTTAGATCATTGATCCATTTTTATTTTAGTTTAATACATGGTAAGATAAGACCATAGCACTAAGTGAACTCAATCAGACACACATAATCAGTTTCACTTGTGAGAAACCCAAAATATCAATAAACAGCACAATAAAAGGTAACAGGAAAAAAGGAGATCTATTTCAGATGGGAAGAGAAATAAGAGGTAGAGGGAAGGGAGGGGAGAGAAAGGGGATGATAAAAAAGCAAGAAAGAAAGAAATGAAAGAATAAAAAAGGTAACAGCTTCTGCAAAGGAGAAGGGGACCAGGAGCTGAAGGTGCAGCAAGGGAAGGGAGAGATAGGGGTCAAAAAAGAATTAAGATGTGTTATATATAGGCACAAACTCCCCACAATAAATGTGATCATTATGCACTGCAAACATGTGCTAATAAAAAAATTTTAAATACTTGCATAAATTGATTTGATCAAGATCAAAGCATTAAACTTAAATAACACTGTTATAAACTGAGTAAGTGGAGTTACAAATTTGGACTGAACATTTGCACAGCACATAGCTGACAAAGCACTTGTATCTTGAATATATAAAATTCTTATACTTAATGAGAAGACTAATTTAAAAAGAGGCAAGAGCATTATACTTAATGAGAAGACTAATTTAAAAAGAGGCAAGAGCTAGGGGTATAGCTCAGTGGTACAGCCTAGTATGTTCAAGATTAATCCCCAGCATGGAAAAGATAAAACAAAATGAAACAGAAAATGCAAAAGATTTGGACACGTATTTAACCAAAGAAAGTATAAGGATGGAAACTAAGCACACTAAAAGATGGTCAATATCATTTCTCATTAGGGACATTCTAATTAATGTCACAGTGAGATACTACTACCCACCCACTAGAATGGCAAAACAAAAACAAAACATTAACCATATGCACTGTTGTAAGACCTTGGAGTAATTAAAACTTTGAAACAATACTGATGAGAATATAAAATAGTACTACTACTCTGGAAAGCAGTTGTACACTAGCTTTTTCATTTTGTGACTGTTAAACTGGACTGTCAGTTTGATTGGCTTGAAACTTGCCCAGGGGATTCGTAAACCAAACTTCTGGGTGGATCATGGAGGTGTGATCGTGGGTACTTTATCTGGTCTTTGGCCCCTTTCTCTCAGGTACTGTTTCTCCTGCTCTGCTTTCTGGCTGCTATGAGCTAAGCTGCTTTGCTCTATCTTACTGCCATGCTATTTCTGCAAGCTGATTGTGGAGGGAACCCTCTGAAACCATGAGCCTATAAAGCTTCTCCTCACCTAAGTTATGTATATCATGTATATGGTCCCATGGTCAAAAAACTGATTAATATACACTCATAGAAATTTACCCAGAGAAGTACAAGCATATATCCATATAAAAACTTACATGGCGGTGATGGTGAACTTTTTAGAGCTTAGGCGCCCAAATTGCAATCCAGAACCCAGTGATTTATCGCAAAATGTCAACACTGCAATTAAACCTGAATACTGAAGTTTTAGCTTAGAAAAAACTCACACATTAATACCTTTTGTTTTAAAACAATGACACAAGCTTGCTACACGTTCACCAAAGGTTCAACACCACTGCTATATGCAAACATTCATTGCAGCTTTATCTGGAATAGCCCCAAACTAGAAACAACCCAAATATTCACACACTAGTGAATAAATTGTAGTATATTCACATGGTGGAATACTACTCAGGAAAAAAAACTAATAATATGTGACTGAATCTCAAAACACTGATGCTCAGTAAGTGATGCCAGTAAAAAATGGGGAGGGTTAGCTTATGATTTCATTATAAAAATTCTAGAAAATACAAATTATGACAGAAAAGAGATGGGTAGGAGAGCAAAAGATCACCATGATGGCTATGTTATTTTATTTTGATTATGATTTCAAAGGCTTATAGTATGTATTTAAAAACTCACTGTATACTTTAAATATATAGAAGTACCTCAGTTCACAAAGACAATTCTTTCCACAATTCTAGTTGCAAACCGAACTGTACGAGAACCAAATCACATTTCCCCATAAGGTCAACACTGACCTAACCAGTGAATTTGATTTGGCTCTCATCCAACTAGGTTTGTGACCAGAATCGTGGTCAGAATCAAGTTCATGAACTGAGGCATGACTGTATGCATTTGTATGTTGATTATACCCTGATAAAGCTGTGAAAAAAAAAAACTTACAAGAAAAAGTCCTCTTCTTCATCTGAATCATCTTCCAAAAGATTTCTCTGTCAAAAAAGAAAGAAAAAAAGATTGAGTTTTCAGATGCAGAACTCTTACAAAAATATCGAAGAGAAGTAAAGAAACAAGTTTTCTTCACTAGTGAAATTTAACTGCAAGCCTCTAGGCAGAGAGAATAATAATCACATGCACAACACCGGAAACTAAAAGTCGTGGAACAAATTTGCCTACCTTCCAAAAAAATGCTTGTAATTCCAGAATTCTCTAGCTGACACTGCAGGCGGTCAGGGAGGTGTAACTCCCTTCTTCCTCTTACCTTCTAGTCTCTCTCTCTGTCTACTAGCAGAACTTAAAAGGGAGCCAGGTGAAAGCAAAAACATAATTTCTAGATTTCAAACAATGCAGAATAGAGGAACCAACTCTGGAGCTGAGAGATGAAGGCTTAATAACTGACATGGTTCGCCTACTTAGTCTCTAAACAGCCCTCTCCACAAATCTGAACTTCAAAGCAAAAACAACTTAATATTTTTACCTTCTAAAATAGAACAATCTTCCTTAAAATGAATCTGGCCTTGCTATGAACCCAAGAGGGGAAGATAAAAATTTCCAAAGACAACTAAAGTAGCGCAAAACAAGAACCTTTCAGACATAAAAGAACTTCAACAGTTTTCACTTGCAGGCCGAATAATGGCTGTCCATGTCCTGATCACCAAAATCTGTGAAAGAGTTAAGTGGCATGTCTGTAAGAGGAAGATCAAGTGAGCCCAAGCTAACAAGAGGGGAGACGGGGAAGGGGGAAGCGAAAAGGGAAGAGTGGGAGAGACCCAGGAAGGGCAGGAGCCAAAAAAGGCGGGAAGCCTCCAAAAGCCTGGAAAGGCAAGAAAACAATTTCTCTCCTAGACCTTCTAGAAGAAAAACAGTCCTTCTGGCACCCTGATTTTAGCCCCATAAGTCCAATTCTGGACTTCTGATCACCAGAGGTACAAGATAGTAACTTTGTGGTGTTTTACATTTGTGTAACTTTTTCTTAACAGAATACAAAGTGAATACTTCACCCATGTACCTTTTTGAGGAAATTACTGAAGGAATGACACCAGCCAAAATAAAATAAAGATCTTTAGAGTTGAATACAATCAAAAAATCTAATAAAATGTGTGGCCAAATTAAGTGGTTGATGATGATTGTAGTGTATGTAAGATAAAGCTATTGAAAAACAGAAGGCATAATAAAGGGAAGTCTTAAAAAGCCAAAAACCTTTCTGAACACAGCTCTGAAGCTGGGAGTGGAACCACGAAGTGAGGAGGCAAAAGCAGGTTCGTATGTTCATTTTGGTGAGAAATGAAGGGAGGGAGGGAGGAGGCAAAGTTCATATACCTTTAACAACACAGCTTTAAAATACGCAAAACAAAAGATGCTTGGGTTACAAGAACAAAATGGATTATGATCCAATTTGGTTTTTAGAAGATACTAAATATAAGGTGTATTTATTATAGCTGTACACCAAGAAAACGTGAAAATCTGTGCCTTCCACACATTCACTGAACAAACATGAATGTCAGGGATACAATGCTCAAAAAAAAATATAATGGGATACAGTGAGACATGCAATATAGGCAGTAATAGTAAGGGTCGATATGGATATGGAGAAGTTGGAACCCTCACACATTGCTGGTGGGAATGTAAAAACTGTGCAACCACCTTGAAAACAGTTCAGCAGTTCCTTAAAGGGTTAAGTATAGGGTTACTAAAATACTGTCATGCCATTTACCTAAGCGAAAGGAAAACATATGTGCAAACAAATATGTGCATGCTAATACAGCAGGAGTATTCATAATAATTAAAATATAAATGTCCATCAACTACTGCATAACTAAATGTAGCACATCTGTACAGTGGAATTTTATTCAGTGATAAAAAAATAAAACATTGATCCATACAACACTGACAACATTAAGCTAAGTTAAGCCAATCACAAAAAGGTACAAATTATATGATTTCATTTACAGAAAATGTCCAGAATAAGGAAATCTATAGTATGGTTTTTGCCTATCTAGGGCTGAGGGGATGAAGAGAATTGGAGGTGACTGATGAGTGATAAAGAGTGCAGTTTCTTTTAGGAATGATAAAAATGTTCTAAAACTGACTATAGTGTTGGTGGCACAACACTGAGTACACTAAAATGTACACGTTAGGCAAACTGTAAGGAAACCTGTAAGTTACACCAATACAGCTATTAAAAATCATAATAGGAAAGAATGAAATTTTAAAAAGTAGTTACAGATAATTATACCAGTTATCAAACCTCATAATCTGGCAAATATCTAATAGGAAGGCTCTATTTACTCTGTCAATTTTACCAAGTTCTGATGGCATCTAACATCCTATTTATATAACAAATTGTGTCAGTCATCAAATCATAATGTAAAGAGAAAATAACACAGTTACAGCCTCAGCAGGAGAACTGATAGAGGAAAAAAAAGTTTTTTTTGTCCCAGAATCTTGCCTAAGTCACTAAGTTGCCCTGTCCGTGATCAAATTTGTGATTCTCCTGGATCAGTCTTGAAGACTGCTTCGATCACAAGTGTGTGCTACCATATCTGGAACATTTCATATTTCTAAATATACACATAAAGCTTATTTTAAAAACACCTAGGTTTCTTCCTCAATACTAGGAAAAAAAATCGAATGTTGGACACGGTGGTCCATACCTACAATTCCAGCCACCTGTGAGATTAAGGCAGAAGTACCTCAAGTTCAGTGTCAGCCAGCCTGGACTACTTAAAACTTAAGACCCTCTCAAAAACAAAACAAAACGACACAACCACACAACAAAACAAAAAACTAGCAGTTAGTCTTTTGGTGGGTTTTCTCCCCATCAAATTAGAAAAAAATATGTAGGAAGAGTTAGAATAAGAACTTTTTTTGGACTGCATTGAAAGATAATTCTAAATCATAAAATACTGAATGCTGGACAGAGTGGATAATATGAACTTATGAGGTTCCAAGGTTGTAAAAAAAAAAAAAAGCATATAAAACAAGGTCAGGTAGACTAAAAAGCTTTCTAAGGGCAGTGACCATGCCCATGTCCTCCAGGTTCTAACACAACAGCTAGCACACTGTAGGTGGTCAATAAATATTTAGTCAGTGAATCAGTAAGTGAAATAATGACAAGAAGGGAAGTGGCGAGGGTTTCAGATTGTTGGATAAAAAAGAAAAAGAACACTAATTCAAACATTCCTTCAGCACTTATTCTAAAAGTTACCACTCTAACAATTATACCAAATGTTATTTTCCAAAGTATGGCACAGAGTAATTTCCAGAGTTCTTTCTCTCTTTCTCCCTTTCTTCCTCCCTCCCCTTTTCTCTTTCTCTGATTCTTTTTATTTAAGATGCTAGGGAATGAACTAAGGCCCTTTTGCAAGCTAGAAAAGCACTCTACCACTGACCTACACTGCAGCCTTGAATTTCTAGATTTATATATATTCATGTAGAGAATTTGGAATGAACTAGATTTGAAGTGTCATATAAAGATATTCTGCACTATGAGATAAACATAGGTCTAGAATTTATCATCTACAATAAAGTCACTGGCACTGTTAAGTTTGGTAGAAAACTTGATCTGCAGTGATGTTAGTTAATTCATTTATACATTTAGTTAGATAATCATGTCTTTGACTAAGAAACAATATTTTTGGAGTGCTGGCCTAGGTTGTTGAGTAATTTGCACTTAACCATCTCTCTTCAATCTGAAAAATTCTGAAACCAAATACATTTAAGTTCAGAGTTCCATGTAAGATTTCTATCTGTGTAAAATTTTCCCTGAAAGATCTGAAAGAAACTGTGAACACAATGATTTGATCAATACTAGAAATAGGATACAGTTGAGCCATCAACCTTTTTAATATGTTTACTGTGAAGAAAACAAGTAATATTACAGTGTTGTACTTCAAAAATGGTACCCCAAAGTGAAGGACTCAGAAGCTACCTCAGTAGGAAAGTTTGTCTTTGATCTATTCCTGTCTCTCACTCTCATTTTTCCAAAGGCATGCCACAGAAACTCAAATTTCTCTTTCCTAAAGTGTGTCATAGAAATCAGAAACCCTGTTCCTCAAAGCTAGTCATAAAATTCAAAAATATTACCCCAACTCTCTCCTACTTTTTTCCATGTTAAAGACTTGGCTATAAATCCATCCTCTAACAGACCCGTTGTAAGTATAGGTCATAAGACCTTCATTCTAAGAGTCCTAGCCAGCACTCAGAAGGAAGGCGTGATATACATAAAGGCCAAAAGAATCTGAATGGACAGGCCTCCTGAGTTTCTCTCTTTTCCCCTAGGCTATCATTATTACATAATATCTCTTCTGTCCAAACATATTTGTATACAACTAGCCTTGCTAAGCGTAAAAATGAACAGTTCACTCTGGGTTTTGAGGTCTTCAATCTGAAGGCTCCAGCGTCATGTAAAACAATGATCAAATAAATCTATCACACTTTTCTCTTGTTAACCTGTCTTTTGTCTCAGAGCATTAGTCATAACCCTTTAGAATGAGCAGAAAGTGATCAACCCTTTTCCAGCCTCTGCAATAGCCATAAGCTGTAGATTTTTTGTTTTAACCATTTACAAAGGGAGTGAAGACATATTTTGAATCTTCCTTTTTTCAAAGCTTAAGATTTTGAACTTACTGGGCATGGTGGCACATGCCTGTAATCCTAGCACTCGGGAGGCTGAGGCAGGAGGATTACCATGAGTTTGAGGCCAGACTGGGCTACACAACGAGACTGTCTCAAAAAAGAAAGAAAGAAAAGAAGAGAAAAGAAAAGAAGAAAAAGAAAAAGAAAAAAAGGTTGTGAACTTACCCTTTCACTTTTCACCGAACCAGTGACATCATCATCATTTAGGTGGCGTTTAAACTTGGGAGGCATATTTTTTATTCCTGAAATACTTTTTTATTTCCCAGTAAAGTATTCACCACCTGCAGAATAAAATAAATTTCATTAGATTTGAGACTGCAGTGATAAGATGAAATACTTTAAACAGTGTATGAGGCCCTGTAGAGTGGGTTTTCCCTTACTTTTCTGATTACTCCAATCCAGTGACCTAGGTCTACTTAGTAGTTTAATGAATGTAACTTCCCTAAGAAATCACATGGAGAAAATGAGTAAATAAAAGGTTTTATAAAATAAAACAGATTACATAAGAAAGGGAGTAAAACAGTAGGTGGTTCTGTGTAAATGTTTTATGATTTTTACTTGGAGTCAGAAGATAGCAGTAAATTTCTAGTTCTCTCACTTTGTTAGTTGTGTAAGCAACTGTAGAATAGTGATTCCTATGGTTCTGCATGGAGTTGGGACAGTCATATCAAACAACACATGCAGAGTCATCTGTAAACTATCATGTCCCACAGGTGCTCCAAGAAAAAGGCTACGTTTGGTAACTACTAGTGTGATATTGTGACGTATAATACAGTAATTATGTGTATGTGTATTTAAATACTACTAAGATCTGTCTATCTGTCTTAGATCTTCCTCTTGTTTCTTCACATATGGTTTGTAAAACTCTCAGACTCTCCCCAGTGATATGTGGGGGTTTTTTTTGTTGTTTTGTTTTTGCTAATGAGATGACTGATGGCTGGCAGCTCCCCCAGGTAGCATCACAATGGAGGCCACTTATAGGAAAGCTCAAAGCATGATTGAAAGGTTGGAATGTTTCAGTCCCACCCCATCTCCAACCTCTAGAGAGGACAGAAGGGCTAGCAGGTTGTTAATGGCCAGTGATATAATCCATTATGGCTACTAATGAAGTGTTTATAAGAACCCAAAAGGACAGGGTTCCAGAGAGCTAAACATACAGAGATTCTGCAGGGTGGAATGCCTCACTGGGTCACGGGAACTCTGAGCCCTTTCTCCTGTACCATGCTTTATGCATCTATTACGTCTGACTATTAACCCGTATCCTTTGTGATACCCTTCATACTAAGCCAGTAAGTGTAAGTAGTGTTTCCCTGAGTTTTACGAGCTTCTTTAACAAATTAATTAAATCCAAGAAAGGAACTGTGGGCACCCCAATTTATAGTTGGTTAATCAAAAGCACAAGTATAACAACCTGAGGTCTGTAACAAGAATCAGCAGTAGGGGCAGATTGTGGCCCTGAACCTTCAAACAATGGGATCTGATGCTATCTCCTAGCAGATAACATCAGAAATGAATTAAATTAAAACACTCAGATGATATAATCTGGAGAATCTGCTGCAAAATTGCTTACTTTAGATGGGGAAAAAATTTCCACACATTTTGGGGTTACAGAAATGTTTTAGGGCTGGGGATTTAGTTCAGAGGCATAAGTGCCTACCTGGCAAGCACAAGGTCCAGAGTTCAATCCCTGGCACAAGAAAAAAAAAATGGCATAGAAATGTTCTGTGTTGTGAGAAAGGAGAAACAATTTGTTTTCTGTATATTAAAACAACTAGGTTAAACAAAGCTAGCCTCACACTCTTTTATATGTTAATATGCATTATGATTTTTCCAGGAAAGTGCTTGTGTATGCAATATAATCAAAATTTTCTTGGAAAAAGACTGTCCTATGCAAATATGAATTTTCAGTATTTTGGACCAGATGACAGCTAAATATCTAGGAATTCAGAATAGCTAACTTGTACTGAATGTTTTCTATGTGCTGAATGCATATACATATGCATTTTCTCAGTAGTTTAGAAACATTCAGTTCTCAGTGTTATACATGTATTTTCTCTTTTATTCTTCATGACACCTTGAAGTAAGCACTAAGAAATCTGGAGAAAACTAAGACTCAGTAAAGATAAGTAATAGTGACAGTCCCTTCATTCATTGAAACAGCAGATATATATATATATATATACCCTTAAATCAAAGGCTATGGATGATCATTTTTAATATTTATTCAGTTAGTTGCTATTGGGTTACACAATTCTAGTCTAGAAACACATAGTTCCTTGTCAAAACCCAGTAGCTATCTGCTTCCACAAGAAATGAATCACATACAGTTAGACATATGTTTCATAAAGGTATTATATAAGAGCTTTTAGCGACGTCTGGCGACGTCTGAATCAAACACAGTTACAAATTAGTTTGTTGGTTAATATTATACACTAACAAAAGAGAAAGATTACACAAGATTGGGTTATAGTTCGATAAACCAAATCAAAGGAGTATTTCAATTCAATTTCTTATCAAAACAAACACATTTTTCTTTGATTTAAAAAAAAAAAATGCTTCCGAGCCAGAAACTGAAGCTCTTGGAATACACACCAAATTCTTGCTACCTAAGAGCTCTAGAATTCTTTATTTCCCACTATTTCTGTCATGTACATTTGGCCCACTTTATTTCTCATGTTTTGATTTCAGATTAATTCATTCATGCAGAATGTTAACAGAATGCACGGAAAAACAGATGACAAAGCACATAATTGAAGAACTAGAGCTTTTGATTATATCTGTATTTTATTTCTATTTTAAACCCTACAAAGGGGTAGCCTCAAGCCGCAGCAAACAACGGATTTATATAATGCATTTATATAAAAGTAAAAAGCTAAAACTTTAACGACGAGCAAATCTTATATTGAGGTTCCACAGGATCAACCTCAGAAGGGCAAGAAACTCAGGTCTAACAAACAGAAAAACCATCAGCAAATCAGCAGGCAAATTAATTAACTACACCGGATGGACCACTGGGCCACTGATGATATGTGTATCAAACAACTAGTAGAAATAAACTGCCCAGAAATTAGAATTGTACATATTCTGCCTAGAATTTCATCCACCAAAAAATTCTTGTCAGTTCAGGTTAAGTATATATGAATATAAGAGAGCCCACCGCGATATATTCCCACACTGAAGGTTAACATGACCACATAATTTACTTAAGCTTTAATGTCCTGTGACTCTCAAACCACTGTCATATACTTAAAATCTCACACATGCATTTTCTGAAGTAGCACCTTCTCTATTCAATGGCAAGTTGTATTCAATTTCACATTTAGACTTGTTACTTGTTCTTTAATAAATACTGGCTTACGTTTTGCTTTACAAAACCACCACCACCACCACAACAGCAACGACCCCCTCTGTATTGCATTCCACAAAAAACTTGCATCTGAGCACAGCCCAGCTACCAGCCACCATTCCCTTTCCTACTCCTCTGGTCCATTTCTCATCAGCCGTCTTGGCTGGGGGCAGTTTCACAGAAATAAACTGACTCGGAGGGATTGAAGATGATACTCGCAAAAGCTGTCGAAGGTAAAGAATCACCCCTTCCCGTCTTCCGGGCATCAGGAAGACAGCAGGGTTGGCGCTCTTTCTCGGAAGCCCTTGAATAAAGAATCAATTCTGTCTACTCCAGCTGGCAGCTCCGCTCACATCTACCCCCCGCGCCTCGCCTCCAAACTATCGCACCAGGCCACGTACCCCAACATCTGCTCCTGACTCTGGCCTTTCCGGGCCCAAGATACCCATCCCGCGCCAGGCTGGTTCCCCGGCCCGGGCACTCTTCCCTCCCCACCTCCCCAGGGAGCCCCTCAATTCCAATTCTTGCTCCTCTCCACCGCCCCCACCCGCACCCCCGCGCTCGTCCTCCCAGCCTTCCCCACTCGGGGCTCCCTCCCCGGACCCCCGAGGCCAGCGCTTGCCCGGCCGGACGTTGGGGAGCGGCGGGCAGGGGCGTCGTCTCCGTCTCCTTCCTCCTCTCACCTGCCCCTCCCGCGGCAGCAGGCCGGCGGCAGTACCTGAGGCTCCGGGGGGCTCCCGGCAGCTCTCTCGGGCAGCGTGCGGCGGGCGGGCGGCCTGGGGAGGCAGCGGGGTGCCGCGGAGGACGAAGGGCAGGGGGAGACAGTGGGCGCGCACCCGGCGACGGCCTGCGCCGGAGCTGCGCCCCCGCTCATCGGTTCGATCGGTGCTCCGCGGCCTGGCGCCAGGCGAGGGGGCGGGGCCTGTCGTGGAGATCGTCGAAGGAGTCGATTTGGCCTCCCTCACCTGCAAGAGAGTTCGGTCTGCGACAACCGGGTGCTCCGAGTGGTGCAGTTGAAGGAAAGAACAGCTGGTTCTCGGGGCCCGGCTCCGGGTCGGATCGCGCCAACGCGGAACGCGCTCCGGGGTGCTGGCGGGAGCTCCGAGGAGTCACGCGGGCGGGGCGGCCGGCTAGCGACGGGCTGACGGGTGGAGGTGGTGCTTTGGGTCAGGCCTGGCCCCGGGCTGAGCGAGAGGAGTGGAGGCGTGGAAAGATCTGCTTCGGATCCTTGACTGCAGGCAGAGTTAGACTGGAAGAGACCTGTGAGGGTCGCTAGTCCAGTCTGCTCATTTAGGCAGCAGCAATCCTGACCCAGAGACGACACCTGCTTCTGTGTATGCACATTGCTAGATGAGACAAGCTTGGCACCATTGTCCCCTTTATTCCTTCATTGTAACGGCACCAGATCCATTGTAACGGAGCCTGAAAGTCTCAGTGGGAAATGACCCTTGTGCAACCATTCTGCTGTTTTTCTCATCCACACCCCCCGTGTATTTGGTGGTATACCTATTTAAACCTCCCAGCCTGAAGTAGCTGGGCATAAAAATCCAAAGATTCCCTTTTTCTCCCCCTTCTCTTTCTTCTTTGCAGCCTGCCTGGATTACTTAACACGTTGAAAATAATTTATTTACTACATGTATTTTTAACTTAATATCAATGAGTCCTTTGCTCTTATGGTGTTTTAACTGTCTGAAATACTGTGCCACTTACTTATAAAGGCAAGGAAATAAGAAACGGTGTTTAAGAATAAGACAAGAGAACAAGAGGAGGGAAGCTGTGGGAGACCGAAAAGGGAAAGAACGGTTCAGTCTATCGTCCCACCCCCCTTCTGGTTGATAGTGGTTGTGAGTTAAAAACATGGTAATTGAAAGATACCTTGGCTAAGACAGTGTTGCTCAACTCTAGGTGAATTACCTGGGGTTGTATCACTCGCAAAGCTTTTACTACTCAGATTCTGACTTAATTGGTCAGGCAAGTTCAGAAACTGAGCCAAGGGGTTATAAATTGAAGCTTCTGAAAACCTAATGTTAGACCCAGTAGCCTTGAATGTATTACTGTAAAACCTGGCTGATTTGGACTGAAATGGTCCACCTAAGAGGGAAGCTTTTTACTTTGTATCTCTGTCTGGGTATGATGGTGATAGTATCCTGACTGTAAAGATGACACAGAAGTTACTGTTTTTCTCCTACAATTGATTTTATATCTGTGTATTTGCTTATTATGAGTTTTCCCTGCTTTGTTGCCTTAGCCAATTACAGCCTCAACTCTATGCTGGCAATTTAAGGTAGTGTGATTACTGAGCCATACAGGCATTGTCACTGTACAGCTTTCATTAATATCCTATCTTTAATTTTAATCATAATTCCTTAGCACTGTCAGTTATTTTGTTATGATTGCTTAGGGAAGAGATATGCAGGTCCAACCCTTTAATCACCTGAACAAAGTCCCCTCGACTATCCTCCAAAGTTGTGAAAATTTAGAAAATGTCATTTTACAGTTAACATGAATCACATAAACTAGTAAGCCTGGAAGGTTATAAATAGCACTGAGCTAGGAGTCAGAACTCCAGCCAACTTATTTCCTTCCTTATTTTCTCTTGAAATTCAGTTTTCCCAATGGTCAGTCATCATATTTTCTTTTTTTTATCTTCTCCGCACAAGACCTTCATTCACTCTCCAGTGGGCCTGGTCTCAGAGCTAAAGAATCTATGTTTTGCCCTTCTCCAAGTCTGAATCTTTGAGCTTCTGCTGGTTTGGGGAATGGAATCTGAGCATCTGATTCTTAAGTAGATTTTCTATCATTTCTCCTATGTTTAGCTCACACCTTGATTTCTTGTAAGGTTACCTGGTGCTTCCCACTTCTGAGCCTTATTCAGGCTTTAGTTGTCAGTATCAGGTTGCTTCATGACCTGCTTAGGGTTCCTGTTTCTCAAGTCTGCTGGAGTAATTGTCATTTGGGATAACTTACTTTCCAGCTTTTGATATTTTGTTGCTCTTGTCTCCTATGAAGCAGAAATACTGTAAATCAGTTTTAAGATTTTGATTACTGATTTTGGAATAATTAGAAATGCTTGATGCTGTGTCCAGTGCAGCTTTTAAAATTCTCAGGATGAAGAACGGTGGAGGATGAAGAAATAGAGACAAGAATCAGAAAACAGCTGAGGTTGGGTAGAGTCCTCTCTCCTGATGGGGGAAAAAAGAACTGCTCAACCACTGCAGTATTTTTATACACTCAGCAGGTTGATGGCCTGCAACACCCCTCTGCCTAGCAACCTGTTTGCTTGGCTTGCCTCAGGTGTCTGGGCTGGAGCAGCTTGTTCACATGGCTCATATTGGCTGCTCATTATTCTTGGAATAGGCCCACATAAGTGATCAATTTCCAGTTTCAGCTGCTCCCTGTAGCTTGATACTGAGAAAGATAACTGATTTGAATCTGATTGGGACAGTTTAATCTTTTACGTTAGTTAAATGTCAAAGGTCTAAGGTTTAAGTGTTGGATATGTGTATGTAGGTGTGTGTTGAAATAGGGAAGGAGGAACAAAATTCTTAAATACTTTGTCAGTAAGAATGTAAATTGATGCAAATGTTTTAAAATTCAGGACAACAAAATATATCCAAATTTTATATGAAGTTCATTTGTCCTAACAATTTTGCTTATATAATTTGTTCCATAGATATACATGTTGCATAAAAATGTTCTAGAAAAATATTTTTTGCCGTACATTTTTAAGAGCAACTAAAAAAAAAGACCTTAACTGTCAAGGAGTAGGAAATTACTGAAATAAGTGATGGTATGTCTATTCAATGCAATAGTACACAGCCATTAAAATGAACTAGATAAATGGACGTATGTCAATGCAAAATATCTCTGATATATTACTGTAAGGTGAGAAAAAAAGATATGAAACAGTATGGAGATTCTACTGAGTATCACATTCTTATACACACCATGAAGACTGGAAATCTAACGTGGAAAGAGTTATGAACTGAATTGTATGCCTTTAAGGTTCATGCATTGAAGCCCTAACCCTCACTGTGACTGTATTTGGAGAAAGGGCCTTTATGGTGGTAACTCAGCTTAAATGAGGCCATAAATACAAAGCCCTTATTCGTTAGAGTTGATATCATGTGCGTGAGCTTAGAGAAGACACCATTTGAGGACAAAGTGAGAAAGCAGCTATTTACAATCCAGGAAACCAACCCTGCTGACATCTTGGTCTTGGACTTTGAGCCTCTAGAATAGTGAAAATATAAATGTTTGTGTTTAAGCCCCCACCCCATGGTATTGTGTTATGTTAGCAGTAGACTCATACAGAAGGGAACCCTTTTCTTGATATGTGGTGTTTGGTACCATTTGAAGATTTTTATGATGACTATAACTTTTGCAACCCAAATAAAATTTTCATAGAGGGTTTCTGTTCCACTCACATTTGGTCTGGTTGCTCAGTTACTTTAAAAAGTCAGCTAACATGACACATATTTCTAAATTGCAAACATGTACTTTACTCTTTGTGACTCAAATGTATAATTATACATTTATTGACTAATCCTTAAGGATTAAAGTAAGACCAAGTAGGTTCTACTTTAAAGTAGGACCAAGACCTTGTATGTGAGCATGAATTTGATGGGTGGAGCGCCCCTTTGCCTTTATTATATAGATTGCTCTGCTTATGATTTCCAGTTACATTTTTTCAAAGTAGAGCAAGCACATAACATATTTCAAGCAGTTTGAATGTCAAAGTCAGTCTACAGCTTTTCTGTTTTATAGATTTGCCTGACCTATATTGTTCTGCAGTAATTTTTGTTTGTTCACATTTATGAACTTAGTTTTCAAAGAACCAATGACTTTATACTTGAATTTCATGAGTACAAATATTTAATACTTTAATAAGCAGTAATTAACGTTAGTGTGCAGCTATAAACTGACTGACTCCTGAAAACATATAGCTTAGCTAGCTTGGAGAGGACTTGCATGAGGGTCATATGGCTGACCATAGGCTTCTTGTGCTCAGAGAACCTTGGTATTATGTAGATATAGTGTTAATTTCAGTTTTGAGTTTGAAACAATCTCAGACTTACCAAAGAAGACATGCAAGGAACAGTGGTAAACTTTTTATTCAGAGTCATTTGTTAGCAACACTTTTTTTTTTTTTTTTTATACCGGGGATTGAACTCATGACCTCACGCTTGCAGGGCAGGCGCTTATGCCTCTGAGCTAAATCCCCAGCCCAGCAACATTTTTTTTTTTAATGAGTCCCAACTCATAAATGAATTTCATGACTCACTATGTGAATAAAACAGCATTCCTTTTTCTCCAAACAGATGAAGAAACCGGGTCAGGGGGTTTATATGACTGGGTCACATTTCTCTTTGTTTATTCCCTATTCTTCTTCTAAATATGTACCTATTCCTCAATTATTTGAGAGCTAACTATAGACATCACGCCTCTTTATTCCTAAATACTTCAGCCAGTATTTCTTAAGAACAAGATCATTTTCTTTATAACTACAACTCAGTCACCAATTTGAGAAAATTTAACATTGATAGTTATGTTTTCTAATAAAGTACCCATATTCAAAATTGGCCAATGGTCTCAGTTATAACCTCTGTGGTATCACTGAATGAGTTTACAGAGAATAGAGAATTATGAATAACAGGGCAAGTGGGTTAAGTGTAATCTGATTTTTAAGACAGATTTGACTATATTTTTTCTTAAAAATATGTATGAGTGGGAATACCCTGACTTTCCTCATGAAACTTTAGATGTGACATTGTAAGACAAACTTACAGAAGTGCTTTGTTTCTCTGTGAACTCTTGTTTATTGTTATAAATACACTGCAAGAATTTTATCTTAGAGAAATTGCCTCCCACAAAGATGACAGCAGCAGAGAAGCCTGTGTAGTATGATAATATACTCTTTGTGTTATATTTCACTACTTTTCTAAAAATTAAAAATGTCCATCATTTAGCAAGCGCCCGTTTAAGCACTGTCTTAATGATCAGCATGTGTTATTTCTGCATAACAATGTGTTGGCATTAAGTATTGTTTCCTTCATTTTATTGATCAGAAAACCAAGGTTCTGAGATGACATTATGTATTTTATCCAAGGTTAGAGAATGGACACATCAGTAGATACTGAAAAAGCTATAAGCTTAAATAAGGTAAAATAAATATTTTATCTAAATGGTCCATGTGCTTTCCCCTAGAATATAAATTAGGCAGTTTATTCCTAAAACATTTTACAGGTAGAATCTATCAAGCTTAGTGTCTTGTGATGATCTCACTTGATTTACATGGCTTTAGTCTGCTGAAGGTCAAATACAATGTTAACTTCTTGCTAAAGGTGATAATATTAATCTTGGGTATTATATCAAAGTGAAACAGCTCATCTATCAGACATATATAACAGGTATTCTACTAAAGAAGCACAAAAGTGATAAACAATATTTACTGTCCTCTAAGAACTCACAATCTTACATAAAAACACAAGTCTAAGCATGTTGGTCAGATTTTTAAAAAATTTTTTTGGTTTTTTTGAAACAGGGTCTTGCTATACAGTTCAGACTGAGCTTGAGCTCATTTTTGTAGTCCAGGTTGGTCTTGAACTTGCAACAATTTTCCTGCCTCAGCCTCCTAAGTGAGTGTTGGGATTACAGGGATGTGCCACCATGCCTGGTTTAGAGTTCTGTTTCTCTGATAAGATGCCTGAGATAATCTTAAGAAAGGTTTATTTTGGCTTATGGTTTCAAAGGTTTCAGTCAGTGGTTGTTTGATACCATTGCTTTCGGACCTGTTTTCAGGCAGCACATCACAGCAAGAAGCATGTGGTGGAGCAGGCTCCATACCCATGATGGCCAGGAAGCAAAGTGGAAGAAATTGCGGTTCTACAATCTCTTTTGAGAGTAACACCTCCAACACGGATCCTTGAGGAGGGTATTTAAGGTCCAAACTATAGCACAAAGCAACTATCGAATTTGAATGAAATAAATTTTAATGTCAAGTGAACGATGGAATGAATATACTTGGAGTTTAACAGTAAATTAAAATCACAAACTTCAAAAGAAAAGACAAACTGCCATAGAGGAAAGGGAAAAGGAAGAGAGGGGGAAGATACACACACACACACACACACACACACAATAGTTAAGATAATTTTAGGCCTAGCTTCTATTCCTTGAAAAGGATGTTTCGTGCTAATAAATTGTTTAGACAAGATATCATGCCTCTATCTTGTGCTCTGAATAACTACTGGGAAAACAATATACAATGAATCAACTATTGTAACTGTCCTGCTAACCTGTTTTGAAACTGTTTCATTGTTTGTTCCATCTTTTTACTCTTAAAAGAAGAAAACACAAATAGAATCCAACAGAAATGTTTCCATATCTCAGGACTAGCAATAGAAGAAAGTCATCACTGTTCCTAGGCATAGCCTTATTCCTGAAAGTTATGTTTACTAATGAGGAGAAGGGGGCCAATTTGAGAGTGAGGTTGAAAATGCAGATCAAGAAAAAATAATGGCAGGATGATGTCTGCAAAGATGAGAGGAAGACATTTTGAGAGTGTAGGATGGAGTTCAGGGCAAGATGGAGAGATGATCTGTTCTTGAAGAGAAGAGAGAAGGAAGCTATGATAATAAAGAGCTTTTGAAATGGAAAAGAAACTAATCTCATAAAATGGTCTCAAACTAAGTCTTGCCAAGTGTCAAGGAAACAGTGATTGAGTTGAGAGCCTTGAAACAGTTTGAAAACAGTTGCCTTAGCAAATAGCCTGGAGAACAAAAGAATGGTATGGCAGCTGCAAGGACCCAAGACAGATAGGATTGGTGATTTTTAACTGTTTCTTTAAATCCAGGACTCAGACTGCTTTTATTTTCCACAGCACCTTGGAGAAATCAAGCACTTGATATATATTTATTGAATTGATTCTAGTTATACGAAGTTTATTTTTGAGAGGAAAAAACAAGAGAAAAAATAACCTAAGGAATGAAAACAAAAAGGGTATTTTATTATTCCCAGGGCTTAGAAAGCCTAAGCAATTTGCTTGCTTAATGACCTTTGCAAAGTCATTTTTTTCACTGGTGATTTCATTTTCCAGGCAGCAAAAGGAGGAAAATTATTTCTGCCTCTTTATTGTCTTCTAAGACTGTCACAAGCTTTTATACAGAAGAGACGATACAAATTTTTTCTATTTTTATAATTTATTTCTCTGTACTTTTTTTTTTTTTTTTTCGGTACCAGGAATCTAACTCAAGACCTTGCACTTGCCAGGCAGGTACTGTGCCACTGAGCCATATCCCCAGTCCCTATTTTATTATTTTATAGATTGGTTAGCAAGAGTTTGGCCTATTGGCATTGATTTTCTTATAGAATTTCAAGACGATACAGAAACAGGAATATGAGCAAAAATTTATGACTTACAAAGATAAAGCAGTAAAGCCAAACAGAAAGTTTATTTTAAAGTTCAGAATTTGATTTCATAATCTATTTCCTAAAGGTATTTTGTCCTTATGTTTTACTCATAAAGTATAAATAAGCAAAATATTATTTTAAAGTATTAACTGGAAAAGTTCCTAAAAATGTCAGGATAGTAAATTTTAAAATTTACCTTGCTTTGAATTATTTTGAGGGTTTTGTTTTTGTTTTTGCTTTTTTTTTTTTGAGATGGGGCCTCACTGTATAGTTCAGGCTGGCCTTGAACTCACTGGCTTATACACATGTGCTACTTTGTTCGCCTGGCTATTTTGAAGAATTATTTTTGACAGAGAGCTTATATTTATGTTTTGGTACCTGTTTACTGTAGCATAATATTAAGACTATACTCTTAGAGATATTCAAGATTACATTTTATTGTTTTATAAAATGGAAAATTTAGTTGTTTAAAGCAGAAGTACACATAAACATTTCAGACTATCATACAGTGTTATAAAAAGTTCCAACGGTAAAATGAAATATAACTTTTCTTTCATCTCTGAAGCAGACTGAATGTATTATTTTACCATCTCTTCTTTAGAGTGAAAAGAAGGGATGTACATATCAATGAATGTGATATAAAAATCTGGATTATGTCTCAGTTACTTTTCTCATTGTTGAGACAAAATACCCAACACGTACAAGTTAAAGGAGGAAAGGTTTATTTTGGCTCAGAGTTTGTAGAAGTTTCAGTCCATAGTTAGCTGGCTCCGAGACAGGGGAGCACTGCAGAGGACAGACAGTCCATTGCATGTGGGGCAGCAAGCGGCCTCCCTTTCCCTTTTATCCCATTTGGGCTGCAAGCCTTTTGGGTGGTGCCACCTACACCCAGGGTGGGCCTTCCTGTCAACCATCCCTGTGCTAAACCAGTCAGTGGACTAATCCAGTATCACACATCCTTATTCCCAGTATCACATACCCTTAATCCCAGTATCACACCTAGATCCACCCAGCTCTGAAAAGCCCCACCTTTTAGCACATGAGGTTTTGGGGGGGACATCTAGCTACAAGTTCTAACAGTATAAATAGTACTCATTTACTTTTAATTTAGAAATTTTAATTAATTTCAGTAGAATTGAATGAAAATGATTTTTTAAAACATTTTGCTAATGTAGAACAGCAAAACATTCAAGCTAAATTTTATTGTTTTAATAAGTAAATCACTGACTTCACAAAATGTGGGTTGTTAATGTCTGATACTAAACAATAGTCAGGTGGGTCAAGAAAGAACTCTACCAAAGCATAACTCATAGATATGTTTTACTTTAAATCTGAATAGTACAGTATATTATGGAAATGATAAATGAGGGACCAAATGATTTTTTATGATATCAGAAATAATATTCTTCAAAAGGTCTAGACTTTATTTTCAATCAAAGGCACTGTCTGGAGAGTAACAAGCTGCATCATGTTCAGAGCTGAGGAAAACTTCTTTCAAAATAACAGGTCAGTTAGATGGAACCCGACATCTTAGTCATCAGAAACTGAGTATCTACTATTGCCCTACCACCCCCCCCCCTGCAAAGTAGAAACTGTAATCATATCTTCAATACCCTTTCCAAGAAGATCAAAACAGTTGACTATTAGGTTTTTTTTTTAAGTCTCTTAAAGTGTTTTCTTGAACTTAAAGTCCTTGTTTCATTATTTCAATGCAACTTTCACTTTCTTGAGGCTGCTGGTGGCCTCTATTCCCCGAATATCAATTTAGGGTGACAGTGCTACCAGAAAGGTAACTAACCCAAGGGAAAAGTTTGTCCATTATGAGTCATTTCATTCACTGCCCCCCGAATATTTTTCAATGCCAAATGTTTAAATAAATGACATTTCAATGCAACAGAAATAGCAGAGATTAGATAAACTTTTAAGAGAACAAAATTGAATGCCCTAAAGTTTTGAACAACATACTTAGTTTGAATGAAGGGGAGTCAAAGCAAGGCATATTAACCTATTGGGTTTATTTCCAAGTTGCTAGGAAAAAGGCACATGCCAATAGGCCTGGCTTAAATCAAACACCTTGAAGGAGAGGCACTATTTCTAGTTTTCATTGTTCAAATTACAAGAATATCCACAAAGTGAGTGTTACTTAGTATCATTCCTTTAATACTTAATTCCTAACCAGGAAGACTACTTAGGAAATTCTCTAGGGTTATCTTTTAAAATTTAGAATTCAAATGTGATTCTAGAGTTGTTTTTAAAGTTAAATTAACATTTACTCGGTGAACCACATCTTAACGATCAATGATACATGTTTTAAAGAACAATGCTAGGATTTGATTCTGAAATTCACTCCTTTCTTCTCCAAATGTGCCAACATCCTTCAAAGATTTTCTCTAAAATCCAACACTTTATCATATAAAATACCTGGGCTGAGGATGTATGTCAAGAGTTCCTGATCTGGAACTCCTGTTCTATTTTACTCCTTTTCAGTAGATGTGGGCAGCCTGAGGGTGCTGTGAAGTTCTGAACAAAAAACTTTGTGCCTATAGGTTATAGGCATGGAAGATCCTATTTGCCAGCCATGTTGCACTTGCCACTTGAATGCAGCATTCTGCTTTCTAATATGCACATAGCTGTGTTGCCCAGCGCTTTTGCACCATTATTGAGAATCCTGTCATTTAAAGGTCATCTGATACAATAAAAATATCTTGTCCTTGGGCTGGGGATCTAGCTCAGTGGTAGAGTACATGCTTTGCAACAACAAGGCCGGTTTTATTTCCAGAATGATAAAAATTGTCTTAACTAGCTCAGTTCTTACTGTGTGTCAGGCCCTATGACATACATGTTTATATAATTACAAACTGTTAATAAGTATTCCAAGAACAAACAAGTGGCTGAGAGTGAGACTGAGACTTGAAGGGGACTTATTTAAAAAAATAGAGTTGTCAAGGGGGAGATCTGTGAGGAAGTGACATTTAGGCTGAAACTAGTAGTATTAAATGTAACTGGTCATACAAACAGCGAGGGAAAGAATGCTCATCAGAAAGGTCAACAGAAGCAAAGGCCATTAGGCAGGAAGGAACTGGGTGCTTTAAAAATTTTATTCTTTTAAAAGTAGTATTAAAAATCCAGTAAAGTCTACTGTCTTAACTATTTTTAAGTGAATACTTTAGCAGTGTCAACACATTCACACTGTTGTGCAACAGACCTTTTGACTTTTCATCTTGCAGAACTGAAACTCTTTACCTAGTGAAAAACAACTCATTTCTCCTCCATGACTAGCCTGTGACCACAGTTTTTTCTGTTTCAATATATTTAACTACTTTAGATACCTCAGGTAAGTGAAATCAAACAGCATCAATGCTTTTATGACTGGCCTATTGTGATGTAGTATTATATCTTTAAGGTTCATCCACATGAATATTCCATGTATGTATATACTACATTTTGTTTATCCATTTATCTGTTACTGGACATTGGGTTACTACTACCTCAGTTTTATAGGTTCAAGGACCTCTGAATACCTTTCATGTACCAGTTCTACAAAGGATAACCCTCCCCTTCCACCCATTCTCTCTATGGATTATTTCCTCAGTCATCCAGAGGCTAAGTAGGAACCATTTTGAGTTCTGCCATCTTTTATTATTTATGTTCAATCGGTCATCAAATACTTCATTCCTTTCCAAGAAAAGGTCTCAAATCATTTCTTTCCAACTATCATGTCCTGGCTTCATTGGCTTTTTATGACTTGACGGGTTTAAGCGAAATGTTTGGAAGAGTCCACAAAACCAGCCCTTTAACTTAAGTTTATGTTCATCTGCTGCTTTCTCCCTACTGTAAACTCCTCCTACCTCAACTGCACATGCTGCTTATCGCTCCTGTTTATGTTCTGTATTAGGGATTTAGTGCTACTGTAATAAAACAGTACCACAAACAATACCAGTTTACCATCTTACAGTTCCCAAGGCCAGAAGTCTGAGGCCTTAAAGGCTCCTTCCAGTTCTCCGCATCTTGGTTAGAGAAGAAACAATGTGAAATAAGCAAATGGAGTATAAAACAGTTGGTACTTGTGGAGAGATTTTAGATTTAACCTCTTAAAATTGTGAAGCTAGAATCATATCCATTTTGACTTATCTCTTACTCATATTTTAAAACCATTTTCAAAGTGGTCTTGCTTCAGCATCATTAACACTACCAAGAATTAGATGGTGGCGGTGGTGGGGTGTCAGCATCTTTTAAAAAGAAATCCTCCAGGTGATTCTGCGGTACGCCAAAGTTTCTGTACCACCCCTTTAAACCAAAGTTTAAGTCCACTTTAACCTATTTAACTATTAACAGAGACTATCTGAGCATCTGTGCTAGTGCTGCTACTTGCAGTACCAATTCTATCTGCCCTCATTTTACTGTGAAAGGCCTAAAGACATAATCCTTTAAATTAAAACAGGTCCGGTCTCAAGGAACTTTCTCAAGATTTTAGCATAAAACGCACATTTTAAAGGGCAGTATGTTTATCAAACACAAAATCAGCAGCTATGGATGGTATCAAAATGAGAAACTGACGAGGCTAGCAGTCTGGATACCTAGTAGTTACTCTTTTCTCCTGAACTTTCCTAATTACACTGCTGGGAGTGGAATCCTGTATTTCGCAGCAAAGTACAGCCAAGGCCATTTCCCTCTAAATCCAGCCGGGAACAAACAAGGACTGGCAAAACAGGGTTGGGAGGGCAGATGCAGAAGATAACGCAGACCGCGCCGGCCGTCCTGTCGGAGGGACTGGCCTTACTTCTTGCATCACGTCCTTCAGAGCAGCAGAGCTCCCTTTCCTTCCGTCCACCTCCAGGCCGCCGGCCACGCTCAGGGCACAGCCACTCCCCGCCGCGCCTGCGCAGTGCAGACTCGCAATCCTCCCTCCCCTAGGAAGCAGAGTTAAGGAGCCGGCCTTTTCCTCCCGGACTGCGGCCCCCGAGGTCCCGCCCCCTTGTCCTCACGTCGACAGAGCTCTCTGCGCTGAGTCGCTGCGGCCGGACGGGGACGAACGCCTCTCGGCCAATGAGAGGTCAGGAACAAAGAGCGGGGACGAATAAAAGCTAGGCGGATGCCCAATCACGAGGCCTCACACCCGGATATGCTTGCGGGGGTTCAGAAAGCTGGCTGGGTACCCGGGTGCGGCTTGCCACACGTGGGGCCGGGGCCGGGGCCGAGGACGCTGGGGAGGCTGTGGGCGTGTGTGAGTTAAGTTCAGTGGCTCGCTTGCGTTTGCCTTGTCGGGGTCGTTTCTTTGGGTGTCGAGTGGGGGCCCACATCGATGCGTCTGTTTCTCAGTGGCTAGAATCGTCGGTGCAGCGCCCCGGAGCCCCTCAGATGCTGCCTCACAGGGAGTAGTTGTGGAACTCGCCCCTTGGGCAAAGGGAACATGAATCTCCTACCTAAAAGCACCAAGGAGTTTGGCTCTGTTGACTACTGGGAGAAGTTCTTCCAGCAGCGAGGAAAGCAGGCTTTCGAGTGGTATGGGACCTACCTGGAATTGTGCGGGGTGCTGCACAAGTACATCAAGCCTAGGGAGAAGGTAAGTCCCGGCCGGACCCGTACTTTCGGGATTCCATGCCTCGTTCTGGCCAAGATACAGCGTTAAATTAGTCCCTTACAGATTTTCAGTTAAAATATCTCCCACCCCAGGGCATCCTCAAATTAATAACCATTCTTGCGATAGTGAATCCTTAGTAGCCCAATGCTGAAAGTATGCCCTTCTGCCCCCGCACATTCCTTGGGATGGATAGCGTGCGTGGCTTCAGTGATGTGTGTTTATTGAGTGTTGTGGCGCGCTCACTGAGTTCCAGGCGCTATGTTCAGCCCTTCAGCTACAGGAGATTTAAGATAGAATTCCTGCAGACGTTCCAGAAGTGAGAAGGGCTGTAGGAGATCTCGTAGAGGTGAAGTGCGCAAAGTAGGGAAAAAAGACAACTTTTTTTTAGAGAAAGCTTATGCGAAGCCTCCTGCGGGGTGTGTTCTTCCATGTGCAGTCTTTTAATTTTTATGAACTCAAGAGAATAGTTATGTCTAGTAGTTTAATTTTTATGAACTAAAGAATAGTTCACAAGGATGTCGGCGCACAGGCATATAGGAAGTCTCATGGAGATTTAAATTCAGGCTTACCTGGCACTGTAGCTTATGTGCTTTTTGGGTGAAGGTTTATACATTTCTTAAACTATGCTTTTCTAGAGGTGGTGACATCAGAGCAGAATTCTGTAGGATGAATGGGAGAATGCTTCACAGAGAGGGAGGCAATAACTTTTTAAGTTTGACTTTAGGATAGCTTAATGTGGTGGAGTGGAATCGATGGTGGGAGTAAGATGTGAAACCTCACAAATGGAGTTCATTGTCTAATGAAGCAAAGGCATGAGTGAATAGAGGAATTGGGGCTCATGCCAGGCCTAAGTTTCTAAGAGGAATGCAGGTGATTTTAACTGTAGCTACTGTGTTTGGATTCTGTAGCTTCTTATTAATGTGTTATTAATGCATACTTGTTTAAGAGAAAAGGACAGCTTGATTCATTTCAGCACTTCAAAGCATATAAACTGTATTGTAGCCAGCTGTTTTTCACTAATAATTTTTTAACCCATGGTGTTTCGAGTGGAATCTGACATCAACCATGATGTTACCACTTCCTGACAGTAGCATCTCTCTATCTTTGGAAAGCGGGCAGCACATAGGGCGAGTCTTACTTTTTTTTTTTTTGGTACTGGGGATCAAACTCACAACCTTGCACTTAGCAAGCAAACACTTGAACCGCTGAGCTAAATCCCCGGCCTCTAGTCTTTTTTTTTAGAAGTGCATTTCTTTGTCTTGATTACCTCCATCTTGCTCCTGATGTTTTTCCCCAGGTGCTGGTGATTGGTTGTGGCAACTCAGAGCTGAGCGAGCAGCTGTATGATGTGGGCTATCAGGATATAGTGAACATTGACATCAGTGAGGTTGTCATCAAGCAAATGAAGGAACGCAATGCCAGCCTACGGCCCCAGATGAGCTTCTTAAAAATGGACATGACACAGATGGAGTTTCCTGATGCCTCATTCCAAGTGGTGTTGGACAAAGGCACCCTGGATGCTGTCCTGACAGATGAGGAGGAGAGGACCCTGCAGCTGGTGGACAGGATGCTGGCTGAGGTTGGCCGTGTCCTGCAGGTGGGCGGTCGCTACCTCTGCATCTCCCTGGCTCAGGCTCATGTCCTGAAGAAAGCAGTGGGTCACTTCTCTCGGGAGGGGTGGATGGTAAGGGTGCACCAAGTGGCTGACGGCCAGGACCTGATGTTGGAATCAGAGCCTCAGTTCTCCCTGCCTGTTTTTGCCTTCGTCATGACCAAGTTCAGACCTGTCCCTGGCTCTGCCCTTCAGATCTTTGAGCTGTGTGCTCAGGAGCAGGGCAAGCCCGTGCGGCTGGAAAGTGCTGAACATCTGGCAGAGGCCGTGCGGGAGCGGCAGCAGTATGCCTGGCTGTGTGGCCAGCTTCGCCGCAAGGCTGGGCTGAGGAATGTGTCTCTGGACTTGTGCAGTGGGGACACAGGGGAGCCACGCTACACCCTCCATGTGGTGGACAGCCCCGCTGTGAAACCATCGCGGGACAATCATTTTGCCATTTTCATCAGTGAGTTGGGATTGCTGCCTCTCTTTCCTTGGAGGGGCTGGGGCTGGACGTGGGCTTTGGTGGATGGGTGTGTCTTGGCTGTTTTTGCCTTCAGAGGGTGGTACTTCCAGAAAGCTAGATTAGCCATGGCATGGTAAAGCAGGAGGAATAGTTTTCCAGCACCCTGCTTAGATTTAAGTCTCATTCCTCCTCATCTTCCATTGCAATGGTGTTGGTAGGGAAGAAAGTAGAGATAAAGTTAGGCGGGTCACACATTGCAGAGATGTTAGTTACTGTGCCATTGGATAATGGAAGCAGTACTGAATTAGCTGGCACCTCAGGGAATTGTAGTCACAGCTCTTAACTTCTGTGCTGGGGGATCTGGGAGAGTTGCTGTGCTTCTCTGTAGAAGTTAGGGAGGCAGCACAAGGTAGCGTTGGAAAAGAGATCCCAGCTACTTGGGTTCCAGTCATGGCTTAGTTATGTCAGGTGGTGTGATATAGAACAAGTTATGTGTCTTCTGTGCCTCAGTTTCCTCATCTATAAAATGAGATTGTAACTGTCTTCTGTAATTGTGAGAAGTGTGAAATCTCTTAGAAATGGTTCCTGGTATGTGTTCAGTGCTTTATAAATGTTAACTATTGTTATTGAAAGGAATAAAGGATACTAGATATACCTTAATAAGGATCAAGAGATTGTGTGAGAAAATGCTTTCAAACAGAAAGTTCTAGACAATTGCAAAATGTTATGATCATGCCAGTAATTAGTTTCCTGACAACTGAGCCATTTTTCTAAGTGTTTTTTAATCTAGCCTATGGGAATGAATAGCACACTGAATACGAGCATGGGACCTAGGACTGAACTGCTTGGGTTTGAGTCCCAGCTTTGCCATTTGCTAGCTTTGTGAACTTGGGTGAATAATGTGACTTCTATGTCTGCTTTCTTCATTCGTAAAATAGAATAATAACATTACCTGCATCTTGGGTTTTTGTGAGGAGTCTACTAGTTTATGTTTGTAAACAACTTGAGATCATGACTGGCGTGTAATAAGCTTTGATATTATGACTGTTTGTCGCACATTAAGTGCTTGCTTCCCTTCCTTTATAGACACAATCCCACGTCTGTCTAACCTTGGTCCCCCATGTCTGATGGGCTGCTTTGCTGGGTGTAATTGTGCTAGGGATTGATAGCCCCTCAGTGGATCACAGGCAAGGAAAATGCTGGTCCTGTGTAGGTCTGGCTTTCTGTCATGTGGACCATAATGGTTGTGGGGCCATGAACATTCTTCCCAGGACTCCCTGTAAGCAGGTGTCTCTTTTCCAGTTCCCCAGGGCCGGGAGACTGAGTGGCTCTTTGGCATGGAGGAGGGCCGGAAGCAACTGGCAGCCAGTGCAGGCTTCAGGAGGCTGATCACAGTGGCTCTTCATCGAGGTCAGCAGTACGATGGCATGGACGGTATTCAGGCTGAGCTGTCGGCCAGGGTCATGGAGCTGGCTCCGGCTGGGATGCCTGCTCAGCAGCAGGTACTGAAGGTTTGGCAGCAGCTTTCAGTGGTCTCTAGAGTCATATGAACAGCCAGGAAGGCAGAGGGTACCTTGGAAAGAGCTAGAATCTGTAACCCCCTCATCTGATCCTTAGAGAGGTGTTAGCAGAAAGCCACTTTCTCTTACCCTTGGCAGAGAGAGGAAGGTGAGCAGTTGCTCCTTAGAAGAGTCACAGTAGCATCTGTATTGGGGGTGAAAAGGGGGGCTCTGAAATTCCCAAGACATTACAGGTAGGAAATATGAATCTATGTCCATGATCTGGACATAGATTTATATGAATCTTGGGCCACATATAAAACACAATATATGCAAGTGGCAACACTTACTTTTTAAAACCTATTTTTTATTATAAAACAGGGATGTCTAACTTCTGGGCTGCAGATTAGGCACCCTCCCAGCTTCTAACTCTTCGAATTATGGATTGCTCAGACTGGACTCTCTTTTTCCTTTCCCACTCTTGAGAAAAACTTCCTTGACCATTTGCTTCTCCAAACTCATTATCTGAGGGTATAAGAGAGATAGGGCTAATGCAGCTCAGCACAATTTTCAGGATATCAGCATTACTGGTCTGGTATTTTGCCTGGAAGGAAACTGTGGGTTTTGCCAAAGTGGTGATATGATAACTGCATTATCAGTTGACACCTGCCTTGTGCTGCACTGGTCACTAAGAGTAATTGATGAGTGGCTTTATTATAACTATCTTTCTTGATAAGTGGGAAAGCCGAGGTATTTGGAGGTTTGATGTGTTAGTAATAGGCCTAAAAAACAAATCCTTGGTCCTGGGTTCCCAGCCTGTGGTCCTGCCCACTAGGTGAACTTATGTTGACACAGGAATATGTGATTCTGTCTGGAAGACTTTGAGCTTGGTATCCATCAGACAGACTTTATTTTCAGGGTCGTCCATACCCTCTGGAAAGTTTCATTTGTGACCTTTCTCACCATTGCTCCTGTTTGCAAGGTCACAGATTACTGCTACACATGCAAAATGAATACATATAAATATGATAGGAGAGGTTTAGGCAGGAAGTGTATTTTTTCTCCCAAGATTTAGAAAAACGAGGGAAAAAAGATGACAAGAGCTTGGGGAAGGGAGAAATTTCTCCACATTTAAAGTAGTGGTTTTATTCTTAGATTTCGTTCTTTGATTCCTTCTCATGGTTAGAGTCCTTCCCGAGGATTCCCTCAAGATTTTGTTATCTTGAACTACTGAGAGTTCTTTTGGGGGTTCTGATAATAAATTCTTGGGAAGAACCAACTATGTCATCAGTGGTTTGGGAGATGAACACATATATGTGTTCAGTTAATTGTCAAAACACAATAGTAAATCTTTTAAGGTCCATTCAGAGGTTTCCAAAAGTACTTTAATAGAATGGCAAATCTTTGGAGTTGTTCTCCAGAGCCTTGACATGGGGATTCCTCTTTGGCACACAGAAGGAAGGATTTAGTGTCTCATATCTTGCAATTGAGCAAGTGTTCTGACCGTGTCTCTGTACTTGTCTGTACCTTCAGGTGCCCTTTCTGTCTGTGGGTGGGGACATCGGAGTCCGGACCGTTCAGCACCAAGACTGCAGCCCCTTGAGTGGCGACTATGTCATTGAGGATGTGCAAGGGGATGACAGGCGATACTTTCGTCGGCTGATCTTTCTCAGCAACAGGAATGTGGTGCAGTCTGAAGCCAGGCTGCTGCAGGATGTGTCTCACAGAGGTGAGGTGTCATGGGCATGGTGATGGGACCTGGTTGGTCATGGCGTGGGCTCAGTTTGGGGTGGTCAGAAAGACCCGGGTGTTTGGCTGAATGTGGGGCCTACTTGGGTACCTTTGGCCAGGGGCGTCCTGTCCTCTGGGCTCTTAGGCTGCTGGTGGTGATAAACAGAGTCCTGGTGTTCGTTCTGTTCTTAGCAAAGTCTGGCTCTGAAATGATGATGGGGCAGTGAAGCCAAATAAATGTGATAATCACAATTTTAAAAGGGCATCTGTTTTACAAGTTGCTGTGTACGTATTTGTATGTTATTTTAGTAGACTTGTGTGAGCTGAGCCAGAAACAGGGTGCACGCAAACCCTGTTCCTCTGTAGCGTTAGTGGGTGTTAGATTTGGTGGGTGCCTTAGAGCTGTGTGGACCACACTGTGCAGTAGAACTGTGACGAGGGAAGTGTTCACTCTGGCTCCTGGCATGGTGTCCCTCGGCCGTGAACGACCACTAAGCATGCGGACTATGGCTGCTGTGACTTAAAGAAGTGAATCTTAATTTTAGTTAAGTTTAAATTAAAATGGCCACAGAAGACTGGTGCCTACAGTGTTGGGCAGCAGAGGTCTAGACCCAGTGATGGCGAACCTTCAGGAGCTTTCAGTGACACCAGCAGCCTGGTGTGGCAGTTGTGCTGTGGGGTCACCACCGCTGGTCTAGACCTTCACCTCTAGGTACCCTATGTGATCCCCCAGGTGCTATGCAGGATCTCACTGATGGGGAAGTCAGTAGTTTTACCTGTTTCTTTCACTAAGTGTGTTATGTTTGTATTACTGTAATTGATTGAAAAATGTGTAGAATAAAAAGGAAATGCTCTTGTTCTCTTCTGCAGTACAACTTTTGTTATAGAGATTATGGGATAGAGTCAGAAACTGGGTCTTCTCATTCTCACTTGTGTCCTTTAAAATATTGTCCTCATAGCAGGACCATCTGGAAGAGGGGAGAGAGAGACAGAGAGACAGAGAGAGAGAGAGAATGAATGAATTGAAACTTGTGAGAGAGATTTACCCTGATCAGGCATTCTCAGAGTGATTTTTTTCTTTAGAGTTTTCCTCTGGCCGAGCGCACCCGTGTTTGTTGGGGCCCACGCCCTAACATTTGGTTACTCAGGTCTGTTCAGTTTCATCTAAACCTCAGTAGAATTGCTGAACAGATCACTTTGCCCCTTCCAGTTTGGGTTTCGGGGTTTCCCATCATTGTTAAGTTCCTTTTCTTGGTGTCCCTTTATTCCCGTGGGAAGGATAGTCTCCACCGAGGCAGTGTGGATGACAAGAGGAGAACCAGGAAGTGTGTTGGAGTCACCCACTGGTACTGGACGCCGCTGTGAAAGCAGGTGGTGGTTATGAGAACAGAACCATCTGTTCAATAGGATAGTGAGGAAGCAATTGAGGGAAAGCAGAGAGGTCCTTTACAGTTTCCTTTTGCAGCTGGGTGCTATGTAGTACTGTCTTGTGTGGCACAGTGGGAGGTAGTAAGTGCTGTAGCCTGTCTGCACCACTTACTGATTCTGGGCCGATTGACTTAACTCTTCAGATACTCAGTTCCTGCCTGTGCCAAGAATGGGAAAGGTAGGGGTTGGGAGAGCAAAAAAAGATCAAAAGTCCTGCTTCAGTAATAGAGGAGGGAAATTAGTAACTGCATCTTCTGTGAAAGAATTTATGAGTCAACTTTGTTCCTGTCAGTTGTTTTCCAAGGTGATTTTTTTTTTTTTTTTTTTTGTGGTACCGGGGATTGAATTCAGCAGTGTTCTCCCACTAAGCTACATTCTCAGCACTTTTGATTTTTTATTTTAGGACAGGGTCTTTGTAAATTGCCTAGGCCAGCCTCAAATTTGTGATCCTTCTGCCTTAGCCTCCCAAATAGCTGGGATTACAAATGTGTGCCCCTGCACCTGGCTGAGTTTTCCTAGATTCTTGAATGTGCTTTTGCCAACTTTTTCAGCTCCTTGGAAACCAAGGTGTGTGTTGAATGTTAATCTTCTCAGGGAGAGAGGAAGATCTGATTTGTACTTTGCTAACTTTTGTGATACAAATATTCCCTCCATGGCTAATTTTGGGCTGTTGGTATGATTGAGGTCAAGCAGTTTATACATACAATTCTTGTATATTTAACAGCTGGTTCTCAAGTCTGGTCAGTGCAGTGGCAGCACGCTACTGCCGGTATCTGTTGCTTTCTAAGCATGAACGTAAGAAGCACAGGACTTCAATAGTTCGAACCTCTCCTTTAGCCCAGAAGAAGCGGAAAAAGGACAAGAAGAAACAACGGGCTGTTGATACTTCTGGGGACCTCCCTCCGGCCCCAGGGCAGTCCATCGATAAGAGTTACCTGTGCTGTGAACACCATAAAGCCATGATCGCCGGCCTTGCACTGCTGAGAAATCCGGAGCTGCTTCTAGGTGAGAGAGGCACCCCTCACTGCCTCACTGTAGAGAGTATGTAAGACTACAGAAGTGGATGAGTTGCTTTGTAGCGTAAGAACAATGGTCCTAGAGTGAGAAGTGCACATGCATATTTTCTTCATCCCAGCTATCTTCTAAGTTAAATCAGCATCAATGTTTTTTTTCGTGGGGGGTGGTTGGGGAAGGCACTGGGGATTGAAGCCGGAGCCTTTGCACTGAGCTGCATCCCCTCCCCTTTTTTATTTTCATTTTGTGACAGGGTCTCGCTGAGTCATTAGGTTGGCCAGGCTGGGCTCGAACTTGTGATTCTTCTGCTTCAGCTTTTCCTGCACCACCACTCCCAGTTTATTCGCATAACTTTTGCCTTAACCTGTAGTCTTGAAATGGTTACAAATGTTGATGTCTAAATTTTGTTTTCTTCTGTTCATTTCTTTTTAAAATTAGGATATAAAAATTATTCAGTGAGATATGTAAAGGACACAGATTTTAAGTTGTTCAGCTTGATGAATTATTACACTTATGTATATATACACACTAACTAGATGGTGTATTTAAATGTCATATTTCTTTTGCCTCTGGATAATGCATAACTTTTGAGTGTGAGGGATGCAATTTTATCTTGAATTTCTACTGTGAAGAATCTTTTATTATAGTTAGTGTACTGATTGCTCTCTTGATAGTAACAGGCTTGGGTCTGGTCACATTAGCAAATATGTTTATATTTCTTTCTTCACTTACAACTGTCTTTACCTGAGATACTGAGTATGCCTTATTGAAGTACCCTATGGTTTTGTTCTTTCTTGGCATTAACAAGATTATTATCCCCATGGTCTCAGTTTTTAGATTTAATCTGACCTTGTTTCTTTTTAGCGATTCTTTTGTTTCTTGTCTCCTTCAATCTCCCTGTGGTTGCTTTGGTTTTTCTTTTTAGGGGTGGGGCCTTGTTTTCCTGTGATTTATGGAACTTGGGCTGGCCTCACTTGGTAGGTGTGTCATAGAAGGCAATTAATGGCCTTTTGAATCAAGAGCCAAGTGAGGGGCATTGCAACTGTACTCTCTTGTACTCAGGAATAAAATTCCTTGGCCATTCCTTCTCCATTTCTTGGGGTGGGATGTTTAGTAACTCTTATGGGACTCTTGATGCTATGTCACCTGAGTGCTTTGGGATCTTTAAAGGACCATAATAACAACACTTTGGTTTGTTTTCTGGATCTAGTCAGAATGAAGCCAAAGTTGAATTTTCAAATTTCATTCAATTCCTGCATTTTTAAAAATTTTATTTATTTTTTTATTTATTTAAAGAGAAACAAAAGCATGTAAAGGGTAGAGATAATATAGAATTCCAAAAAAGAAGATAAACAATGAGAAATCACTAGTTAATAAATTACATATTGTCCTCTTAGAAGTAGTTGTTCAAGTTACAAAATTAAAGCATACAAAGTAGTCAAACAGTGAGAGTGTAAACAGCTACGCATGCATGACTCTCTACATGTATTTCTATCCTTTCTGTATTAGGGCGAAAAACAAAACATAGTAAGACAAAACAAAACAAATTCCCATCAAAACATGAAACCAAAAAGTCGTATAAAACCACAGTACAAGGTGATCTACAATGATTACTGTGTTCTTTCTTATTCAATAGAATGTCTATATCATCAGGCATAATTGAATATAGCAGTAAAATTGAGTATAGCAGTAAATAACAATATTAGTAAAATAAAACACTGTAGACAGTATAAAACTTCAAAGGCAAGTAATAATCAAACCATAGTGGATATTCTAGTGGATCTTGTCATCTTAAGTGCAGTTGCCTATACCCTCAGACTTGATGCTGTCAATCATAACAGCTTTGAATAAAATCTATCAATACAAAACAGCGATCCAACAAACCAGATTTGATTACAATCTGTCATGGTAAAACAGTGTAGGTTTTACAGAGCTTTAGATTAAGTTAATAGGAAACTAAGGATGATTACCGTACTATATCCTGTTATTTTCAGGATTACCGTCTGTGCCCTCAAATCTAGTACAGGTAGAATGACTGGAACAGAGTATAATACATCTAAGCAGAGTAGTGTGAGTAATGTGTGTTTTAAATCCTGGTGCACTATTAACAATATAGCATATCAAGGCCATCT
>PVLA01010215.1:0-65875 GCA_004027455.1 Hydrochoerus hydrochaeris
GCAACCCCCCTGGAGTCTCCACCCTCGACTCCATATTGAGCATTACATAAAAACATACACATGTGAACTACACAAATTACAATTATCAGTACAAAACATTTCAAGATCCCCGCGCCCAATTCCCACATGCGGTGTCCTTTTCCTGGAGAAGCGATTGTCACAAGGCGTGGATGGACTAGGACGCAGCATGGACAGAAAAAGGGCGCCGCAAAACTCCATTGAAAGCTGGCAAAACCGCTTAAAAGAAACTAAGGATAGACTATCAAAACTTGAAGACAAGTTTGTAATGTGTGATCATGAAAGGAAAGATCTCTTAAAAATAACAAGGAAACAGGCAGTAACAATACAAAGGATAGAACATGACAAGAGAATCTATAAGAAAAAGAAACATGAGCAAAGAAGCAGGAATAAAAACAAGCAAATTACAAAGTTATTTATGGAAATAAGGAAAACTTCCCAAGCATGGGAAAAGAAAATGATATTCGGTTATGTGAGGCATACAGAACTCTAGCCACCTACAACCAAAACAGAGCTACACCCAGACGTATAATAATAAAGATACCAGAAATTCAATATAAAAACAGAATATTAAAAGCCATCAGAGAAAAGAAACAGATTACCTATAAAGGTAAGCCCATCAGAATCACGACTGACTTCTTCTCACAGACCATCAGATCAAGAAGAGCTTGGAGTAAAGTATTCCAAGCCCTGAAAGAAAATAACCTCCAACCCAGATTGATGTACCCTGCAAAACTTAATGGAGAAACAAGATGCTTCCATGACAAAGAGGAACTGGGCAAGTTTGTGACCACCAATCCAACCCTACAGAGAATACTGAAGGACCTTCTAAAGAGAGAGAAAAAAAATACCAGGATTTTAGGAACAGTGGCAGAAAGGTCTCAATGAGTGGGGCAGGCAGTAGAATGAAGGATAGAAGTAGACAACCAATGGCAGAAAAATAGCATAGCAGAAATGAGGCAGAGAAGGTTGGCTATAATCTCTAACATAGATGGCCTTGATACATTAAAAAAAAAAAAGACAGGCAGAGTAGATCAAGAGGTAGGGTCCATTGAGATGCTCTGTATAGGAACTATAATCAACCTGAAAATCAAATATGACAAAACAATGCTCTATGTGACAGGGAGCCAGAGAGAAATAGTAGCAACTCGACCACCACCTGCAGATAGGTTGGAAAGACGGGATACTTATGTGCAGTAGAGAACTACTCAGCTATAATGAAGGAAAATCTTGAGGCTTTTGTAGGTAAAGGAATACAACTTGAGATCAAGTTCAGGAGTGAGGAGGTTCGGAACCACTTAGGTTTTAAAAAGCAGGTTGCCCCCCCATCTAAAAACTGAGGGAGTTGTTGGGACCCAAAATGCACAGCACCCTGTGGAAGTGAAAGGGGAGGAATAGCCTAAAAAAAGAAGGCAGAGAATGTTAATTGTGCACCAGGATTTAAAACCCACATTACTCACACCACTCTACTTAGATGGATTACATTCTGTTCCAGTTTGTCTACTTGTACTAAGTTTGAGGGCACAGTTATCCCAAAAATAGAAGGATATAGAATGGTAATCATCCTTAATTTCCTATTAACTTAATCTGAAGCTCTGTATAACTTACACTGTTTTACCATGACTGATCTTAATCGAATCTTGTTAGACTGCTGTTTTGTACTGATAGATTTTATTCAAAGCTGTTATGATTAGTAGTATCAAGTCTGAGAGTTTAGGCAACTACACTGAAGATGGTAAGGTTCACTAGAATATCTACTCTGGTTTGATTATTACCTGTCTTTGAAGTGTTATACTATCTACAATGTTTTATTTTTACTAATATTGTTATATACTGCTGTATTCAATTATACTGCTATATTCAATCATGCCTGATGATATAGACATTCTATTGAAGATAGTAAGAGACAACACAGTAACCATTGTAGATCACCTTGTACTGTGGCTTTATATGACTTTTTGGTTTCATGTTTTTATAGGAATTTGTTTTGTTTTGTCTTGCTATGTTTTGTTTTTCCCTCTAATACAGAAAGGATAGAAATACATGTAGAGACTCATACATGCGTAGCTGCTTAGAGTCTCACTGTTTGAATGTCTATTTTGTATGCTTTAATTTTGTAACTTGAACAGGTATTTCTAAGAGGGCAATATGTAATTTATCAACTAGTGATTTCTTACTGTTTATCTTTTTTTTAATTCTGTATTATTTCTACCCTTTTCATGTTTTTCTCTTTAAATAAAGCTTTAAAAATAAAAAAATTGACTAATCTTTTGAAAAGAAAAAGTAGAGCTCTATCTCATAATGTACACCAATATTTCCATATTTAAAACAAATGTATATAACCATAAATTAGAATAGCCCTAGGCATAAATCAAGGCAGACCTACAGAGATCAAGAAAATTAACATAAAAATGATGTGATGCCTATAACGTTCTACAGATCCATAAAGAAAAGTCATAAAAAGGTCAAATAGACAGAAATATTAACAAAGCATGACAGTTATATAATTATTTAATCAAGAAAAGAAACATTTAAATGGAAAATTACATAAAAGAACCCAACCAGGCATTTCACAAAAGAAGAAATGCAAATTGACCAATGAACATATGAAAAAGTTCAACCTAATTAGTAATCAAAGAAATGCAAATTAAAACAACAAGATACCACTTTTTGCCTTTTAGATTGGCATGAGATCAAAAATAAGGCTTGATGATGGTACAGCTAAAGGAAGTAGTCCCAGGGCTGGTGAGAATGCAAAAAATGGTAACTGCTGGAGAACAGATATAAATCAAAAGATTTCAAAATGTTAATTGCAGCAATATTTATAAGAGCAAAAATATGTGAAGCAATATGCATGCTCTTCAATAGAAGGTTGAATAAATCATATATGTCTTCTGTAGTTCATAAATGAGCAAGGGCCAGCTCTGTGTTCTGGTCTGGAAAGACATTCAGGTTAAGATGATAAATGAATGGAAGAAAAGCAAATTACAAAGTAATCAGAGGGGCTTGATCTCACTTTTACTAAAAGGATACTCTTTAAAAAAGAAGAAACTCAAGCAAATAAGTAACCAATCAATAATGGTTACCTATTAAAACAGAGAGATATGAGGTAGAGAGTATGAAGTTAAAATTATTTAATAAACTTCCATAATTCTCCCTTCCAATAATCAGCATTATATAAATTTTTTTAATTGTAGGGAAGGAAAATTGTTTTAAGGTATTGCAAGATTTTGATCCAACATTACTTCTAGGAATTTAGTCTAACAAAAGCAAAAATCTGCATAATTAAGCTCAAAAAAGCTTACTCAAGCACTATTTAGGTAAATCACAGAAACAACTTAAATGTGTAATAGAAAAATATATGTATAAAAAAATGTCATAGAACCATTGAAATACTCTAAATAGAAAGGGATCCAAAAGAGCACATTCCCATTACTATTTGGTGTATATTTATTGAATACATGATGTAGATATATTTTATATGCATATAAACATGAATATGCATGAGAGAATGCAGAATGATAATGATGTTTTGGCTAATTTTCCTTATATGAATTTCCAATTTTTCTACAGTGAAAATATTTGTGATTAATTGATAAAAGTAATTTTCTTTGCTCATCCTAAATTGGTTCTGGTCATTTTTTATTAATGAGCATGTACTATAGGTCAAACATCAACCTAAACACATTACAATATTATCTCATATAATATTTACAACAATCCTATAAAAAGATGATGTTTTTCTAAAAGAGAAAGAGCTAAAGACAGATGTATCTGTCCATGGCCATAGATGTGGTAGGGATCAGATCCAAGATTTGAGTCCAAGTAATTCGTTGATTGTAACAATGTTGAACTGATACAAACTCCTTCTATAAGGAAACCCATTCATGGAGCCTCTTGTCTGTTTCTCATATTATTTTATGTTAAAGCATAATTGTAATGTAAGCATATATACACATCCGTGTGTGTGTGTGTGTATATATATATATTCTCACCCCTTTAGGTATAATCTCAATCAGAACAATTATTTCATTATTTCAGAAAGTTCACTCAAGTGATTTCCCACTTAATCCCTTATAGTCACTGTTTTGATTACCCTATAGTTTATTTTTGTCTTCCTATAACTTCATAAGAAATATATGCTGTTTCTAAATTAGTTCACTCTAAAAGTTCTTCTCATAAATACTTAGTGGGAATAAAAGAATTCATAGCAAAAAAACATGATTATTAATACAGAACCATTATTAAAAAAAACAAAGAAAATCTATTATGTGTCTTTGTTTAGCACTTACTAGTTCTACTTTCCCCACCTCCAACTAATTGTTTGGTTTTTTTTTTAGGATATTTTTATTGTAGGTTTACTTTCCCCCACTATCAAGGTAGGACTGAAAGATAAAACTATGCATGTGTTGACAGTGGACAGTGTAATACTGTGATAGAGGTAGACACTGTGAAATGACTAATTTGCGCACCGTCATTCTTGTGAGAACATTTAACATCCGATCTCTTTAGTTTCCAAGCATACATTAATTACAGTCACCGTGCCACACACAGATCCAGAGCTTACTCGTCCTGTTGCCCTGAAACTTTTTCACCCTCTATCCAACATCTCCTGTCATCTCCTTCCCTCCCAGGCCCTGACACAACTCATTCTACATTGACAGTCTATAAACCCAACTTTTTAGATTCTGCACATAAGTGAAATCATCTGGGTTTAAATCTACTGAAAGAGTAGGTGAATCTTGGTCCTTAGGAAAACTGTGAGACAGAAAATATACTAACAGAGCAGCATTTCATCAGAAACTGAAGTAACCTTCAAGGGGACAGTAGGTGAGATTTCAACAGCAAGGAGCACCCCAGGGTGCTGATTTTGGCAATCCCTGCGCCAGTCTGAATGATATTCCCTGCTTTCACAGCTTGGGCCTCCCAATCTCTTGCATTTTCTCACAGATTAGAATATGAGTTTTTCACAGGAGCAATCTTTCTGCCAATATGACAAGAAAAAGCAGAGTAGCAGTACAGATTGAAAATAGCTTTATTATGAAAATAAGCATAATTGATTTGTGAATAATGTTTACAAATGGCTAACAATGGACCATATTATTCAGCACTCTATTTTTCTCAGTAGCTATATAAATCTCCCAGGAGCTAGTATCTTGTGTAGCAATTCTGATCTAGAGTTCATTTCATATGTGCCAGTCATTCACATGATGGAAATAAATACACCCAGTTCTAATAGAGTTCACTTAATTTTGCATATAATACCTACCACGTGAAGATGTGTCAGATGTGAGGTAGTTTTAAGGGAAATTGCTTTCTCATTCTGCATATAGAATCTAGAGATAAAACTTATTAGAATTCTGTGAACTTGAACTTAAAGTGCTTTTATTTACAGGCATGGGCTTCAATATTGTTTAATCTGTCATGAGATGAGGTGGTGCTTTACTATGTCTTTGTTTAGTTTTTGAAGTCGCTAAGCTGTGAGCTGTGGACCAGCTGCCTCTGTAGGGTGGGCAACACTGGCTTCCCAGGCCTGAAAGAGCAAGGACAGAAGGTTCCTCCGGCTTCTTGGGGGAGAGCCCTTGGGCTAACCTCACCAGGTGGAAGGTGCAGAGATTATCTGATAGGATAAATTGAAAACCTAAGGTCATTATTTCTCTCTGACTCCCACACTAGAACACTACGATATTCTTAGAATATATGCGTATTTATGACAGACATGATTAAAGAGAAAAAATAAACCATATTGTAAAAGAAGTCTATTGTTAGGGTCACTGAATGTCAATCATTTACCTATGCTCACTTTTAGTATTACTTTAATAATGACTCAAACTCATTTTATTCTCCAAATGAATCAAAAATATTTTTAATAAACTGATGGTAAAAACTGAAAAGAAGTGCTCTATCTTTGCTTAAATTTTGATCTACTGGATGCCAGCTATGATCCCCATGCCAGCCTTCTCTGTCAGAAAAGTATCAATTTCTGCCACAAGCAAGTATTTTCATAACTGTATGCAAAATCCATATTTTCATGAACAACCTAACAGAGATTGTATATTACAGTTTCAAAAAACACTACCACCATTAACTTTGGGCATGTATTTTAAATATAACTTTACTTTTACCTTATGATAAAATACACATTTCAAAGTTTAATATATATATATACATATATATATATATAATATGAAGTAAAATTTCATTCATAAATTGATATCTGACATCAAGTGATAAAAATCTGGAAATCATCTATTGACCCCTTTTTGTAGGCCAGGAAAATTAAATCCTTACAAGTGATATATAACTTTGCTTGGTGGCATGTGGTTTATTATTTGAAATCTATTGGTTCATTAGTATCGTATTGGTCATAGCTAGTGGTTTCAGAACATTAACTGTCCTCTCACATTACTTACAGAGATACTGGGGACCATCTGTTCTTGCAGGGGATTTAGGTATACGTCTATTGGATATCATGCTATTTATTTAATTCAACACCCACTTCCTATTGTTGTATTTTCTTGGAGGGGGGAGTCAATTTAATTACAGGGAATAAAGATAACCTCTCCTGGCAATTTACCTCGTCACCATGAGAGCAAAGCTGGACCTGCTTAAAGTAGGTTACAGTGGCTAACAAGAAGAGCAAAACCAACAACACTTAAGAATATTTAGCAAAGATTTAGCAAAAATAGAACAGGGAATGGCACTTTTAAAAATATTACTGTAAGCCTAGGGCTTGTCTAAATCAATCTTGGCACATCTGTCTGATGCAGACCGTAAACAGGATTAGAGCTGGATTTATCTGCTTGGTGCTAATTGTGCTCACAGTTTCTGCACATGTCCACTTTTTAAAACACTGCTGAAAAACAGGCTTGCCTGAGAGATGGCTTCCACAACACAGCGTATACTCACACTCGCAGTATATGAGATGCTTAAGCAATCTGATGGCTGACCATTTTTTTGGCTCTTCAAAATTACTTATCTAATCCCCTAATTAGAAATACAAAATTCTGTTTGAATATACCACATACTGAGATAAATCTGTGAAGCAAGGGACCAATAAATTTGAATACACTTTAATTGTAAGGAGAAAACACAATTTAATTGTTAATAATCAGGTTAAACTAGGGTTTAAACAAATAAAGCTGCTTCTACAGTTGACTGAAAAGCCATCACATTGTATTACTATCTCCAAGAAGTAGGATATGACATTTGTTAGCAGAATTGCCTACATTCCCAAATATATGCATGTATCAACAATGACAAAGATGAGATAGTATTCTTATCTAGTAAAAGAAATTAGGCAGGAAATGTTCTTTTTTTCCAAGAAAAATAGAAATTGCCAATCCAATACCCAAATGTCACATTTTACCAGATTGAATTTGAAATTAATTTTTAATTTCTATCTGCAATTTTTTTCACATTTCTACCATATTTTAACAACTTGGGTACTCATCTTAATAATTAAAGCATTCAAAACTATACAGGTATCATTGCATGAAGTCCAAAATGAACTCAAAAATAGATTAAAATCTGAAATATTTAAGTTTTGATATACAGAAAAGAGAACAGAATGTAAAAAATGGGAACAATTTTTTTTTTTTTGCAAATAAAGAAGGAAAGGGGTTTAAGGGAGGGGAGGGGATTAGGGAAAAAGCAGAATCAAGACATGTTCAAATACAAATTCCCTATGATGAATGTGACCATTATATGTATATCTAAAATGTACAAATAATAAAAAAAAAACCCTAAGATCTAAGTAAGGGAAGAAAAAAATAGAAATCCTAATTCTTTGTTCAGAATTACTTGTAATGACTACAATGTGAAAAGTGGTATTAACAGTTTGAAATTACATAATTTGATAAATATCACATACCAAATTTACCTATTAAAACGTCATTAAGTAAAAATGTAGGCTGCCTGACTTCCAGTCACAGGAATCTCTGTGCTATACCTTTCTTTATTAATAGGTGTTAACTTACTCTTGTTCCAAATATCTCAGCTAGTTCCAGAGAATCAAATTTTTCCCTTCAATTTCTACCATTAGTAAAAGCTACTTTATACAGACAAATATTCAAGAGAGATTGGAAAGTTAAATTATTTAAAATGTTTCCTCACCTTCCTCAGTGGTTCTGTGTGTTGCAGTCTCACAAGGCATACGGGGCCAAGACTATTTCTATAATACTGAAGGTGCTGCCTGCCTTCCCACAATGGTGACATTTCTACTGGGGGTGCAAAAGCAACAGCGGATAAAACTGGTATCAGCAGGAATAAAGGCACTGGCATCAAATTTTACTGATCACCACTGCATTCTTTGCATCCTCAAACTCAGTTTTAAAAAACCAAAGAGTAAGAAGTTTCATTTTGTCTGGATGAAGTAGTAAAACTGTTCTCCAAATCTCTGCCGTTGTGTACATTTATTTTTAGTGTTGTTGGTGGTAACATGGGAAATATACACAAAATATTTCTGCTACAAGTTAAAGCACCAGTTCTCTTCAGGAAAAGCACTCACACTGTTTGAGTTGTGGTTGACTACTGTTTCACTTGGAACACCTTTTTTATTTTATTTTTTTACTTAAAAGATCAGATGGTAAGACATGATGGTATTAAGACATGACTCACTGGCAGACATTTTCTGGAAAAATGAGCAAAATGAGCCAAAGAAACCAACTAAGAGTGCTGTCAATAAGATTTTAGGATTTTGTAAAATTTGTGCCGGCCACAGTGAACTTGAAAGCTTCACATTCAGAGAATTTTCTTATAAGACTGGCAGTGATATTATATTTGATTTTTTTAAAATACTGTAAAGTGTAATGCACTTTTATGTGTATATCATGTTAAATATAGATTTTAAAGCACCATATAACTCAGTGAGTTTTCCAAATGACCAATGCATGATTTTATAAATGCATGGATAAAGTATCAAAGTGCAAGACTGAACAATAAATCTTCAAATGGTAGACAACAAAAATTAACTGAAATGTTTCATATTCCACATTAAAGTTACCCTTTAAGAAATCAGTACTTCAAGTTTTACTGTAGTATCAAAGACTACCAATGTGAGAAACATCGAAGACTTTTGAATCACACATCTGTGTGAAGCTGGATTTTCCTTATGTTTTTCAACCAAAATAAAATATTCATAAAACATTGAATGTTTTTATTGGAGAAGTCAGCTACCTTCTATTATGGCAGACATTAAATAAATTTCCAAAATGTAAAATAGAGTAGAACTGCTTTTGGCTGTTTGGGAATAGTCACTGTAAATTAGAAAATGTTTCCACATTAACATAATGAATTTATGAATTTAGCTTTTGCATTTCCAGCTGTTAAATTCAGAGCCTTATTGCATATTAGGCAAGAGCACTATCCCTAAGCCACAGCTCAAATTCTATAATTACTAAATATCTTTAAGCTCCAACATAATAAATATCAATTGCTGTAACAAATAAAATCTTTTGGTACTTTTCAATAATGGATGAATTTAAACGGGTTCCAGTACCAAAATGTGTGAGAAGTCCTGCTTTATTGTTTTGCAAAAGTAGCCATAACCTTAAGAAAATGTGACCTGAAGATAACATGACTTTACATTTTGTTACTTTGTATCAAATAACTATAAAGTTTTATTAAATTATTCATATACTACATAACAAGTCCCTAATTATATCTGAAACATATTGAAATGGGAAGTAATCCACAACATTTCATGTTCTATAACATGACTTTATCATCCAACGTGACTGGGCTTTTAAGGAAGGGCATTAATGGATTACTACGGTTGGGACCACTTATTATTATTTTTTGTCTTTTTGAGACAGGGTCTTGCTATGCAGTTCAGGCTGGCCTTGAGCTCACTTTGTAGCCCAGGCTGGTCTTGAACTCATAATGATCCTTCTGCCTCAGCCTCCTGAGTGCTGGGGTTACAGGCGTGAGCCACCACGCCCGGCTGGGACCACTTATTATTTGAGACATATTTATAAGTGAAAGAGCCCTAAGAATAGGAGCAACAGAAAATAATACCTAAATGAAGTCATCTTGATCTTAAAAGCTAGTCATTTCTTTGGCATTATTGGTTTGGATACGTACATCAGTTTGTATACGTACAGTTCATATATTGTATTTCATACCAAATCATCCCCCTACAGATTTTTCATGGGCCTTAGAAGTAGGGTAACTAATCTTCTCTAGCTTCTTAGCAATTCACGTCAATATCTCCACCATTATCCTCATCTCCAATCTCTGTATCCCAGCACCCAGCTCCACACTGTACACAGAGGGTGGGCCTCCAGTCAAAGTGCGATAGGACGGTGTGTAACACTCAGATGACATCTTAATCACACTTTACACATTTCCGCCTCTGAACCTTTGCTCCTTCATTTCCAGGCAAATGGGAGGCCTTCTTGACTCCAAGTCTTCTCAAACATTAACCAACCATCAAAGCACATTAAGCCATTCTTGCAGGAAACTCCACTTCTGAGTCCCTCTGAATCCTATGGCCTGGTGCTTCTCAGCTGAGTCAATAGTCTCATATCAGGGGTCCCTAACTTGTGCAAGGTAGAGGTGCAAAGACCTTCTAAAGGCATATATATATATATATATATATATATATATATATATAGGCATATATATGCATAAAGGCATGTATGTATATAGAGAGGGAAAGAGATAGCCTAAGATATGTGTGTATATTTTGCATAAACGGTAGATTAAAAGTGGCAATACTGGGTACGTGTTAACACTAATAATTAAACCCCAAATGTTTACTTCTTTCATTTAACATATTGAACACTGACTATATTCCAGGCACTCATATGTACCCACTAAAATACGATTTTAACTAAACCTTTATGAACAAGTCTATGAGAACAATGGATAAACAGCTCTTAGTCTTGGCCTGGGACTTGCCTGACTGATAGCTAAGTCACGTGATATCTGGTATCATTAGGATCAAGGGCAAAGACTGAGGGTGGGCTTCCTGCTGAGGGAATGCCCTTGCACCTCACAGACCAACTCAGCTTGCCAACATTCTTTTCTCCTCAGGACCTAAAGGACAGTCACACCTTCCTCACTACCGGCCTCTGGTATCTGTCAACATACATGGCATAGGTCCTATTTCCACAGTGGTCACAGTGAGGATAACCCACAGCCCATTCCATCATCTACAGGGTTTCACCACTAAGGGACACTAACAGGCTGCTTCCATTTAGCTCTCCTCTTCAGATTCTTACATAATCCTAAAACACCAAGAAAAGTACTCACAATCACTGCTCGAGTGTATTGGATTTGAACTCAGCTCAGGGAAATGTTTCTGTCTGAAAGGGAACAAAACCCCGGCCAGAGAGGCTACAAAAATAGTGATTTTTACTTGATAAGGACTGGTCTTACACCAGAAAGTTCGTTTGATGAGCCAAGGGAGCTGAAAACAGAATGTCAAAATCTCAACCATCCAGAACACACTGAAAAGACTTAATTCATCAATCTCCAGGACACCTGACTTTACAAACCTACCTTCCCAAGGCGGGGGTAGAAAAACTATGAATAAGAGATCTCTGTGGAGTGGATAGGGCAGAGGAGGGAAAGGTTAAAAGGAATTGCCAGAATCTACATGTACTAAATATCCAAGGGTAAGCTTCACACAAACACAGACAACTCTAGATGCTACACTTTGGGAGGCAGAGGCAGGAGGATCAAATTTCAAGCCAAGCCTTGGCAAGTTTGGGACTTAGTGAGACTATGTCTCAAAATAAAGATACAAAAGGGTTGGGGATGCGGCTCTGTGGGATGTTTCTCAGTTAAATTCCCAACACACACATACACACAGAGAGATGCTCTGAAAAGTATTTGTACACATTTATTCATTTGATGAGTATTTTGAGACCTAGACTTACTGGAGACAAGGCAAAAAAGATAAGCAACTTTAATATAGCTTATCATAGTTTTATTTTAAGAATTCAACTTAACAACCCTGAAGACAAAGTTCATGTTTATTTTTAATATACTAGGCACATAGGTGATACCAGCCTTTATTTCAGCTCCACCATAAACAGCATGTCATTGACAAATACAGAGTCTGCCAAAAAGAAAAAAAAAAAGAATATGTACTTCAGGAAAAGAAAAATATTACAATGTTTTTTCAACAGGTGGTGTTACCCTTATGGCGGACCAGAGAGGATATCACATATTGCAGAAAATGCACTACACTGCCGGCCCTCAGAAAAGAAACCGAAGACGCGTCTGTAGCAATCTCCATGACCAAGGTCACCCAAGCAGCAGTTCACCATACTAAGAAATGTCTGAGCCCCTCTTGTAATTGTGGGGGACAAAAGTAATCTGTATTCATCTCATGAGGTCTCAATAATTTTAGTATTAAAATATTTATGCAAGTGTTTCTTTCCCTGAAGTGTGTATACATTTTTTTTTGGCAGGCTCTGTATATGTGGGGTTTTGGTTCAATTTAAAGGCAAACCAAGTAAATGCAGTAATTAATGAGTTGCTAAGAAAAAAAATCACAAGGAAGTTACCTATAAAATGTAGCCAAAACTTTGAGCTTTCTCAGTGGGACTCTGGCAAAAGGGAAGGGAAGAACTTAAGTATTAATAAAAATGTCCCAGTAATCACATGCGCTGCATAAATTGTTCTACTCACTTGATAATGATTTAGCTTCCTAAATTTAGCTTCCCAGCCACACAAGCCATGGTACCTACCTACCTATCTAAAATAAAATGTAAACAGCCAGTTTGGAATAGAAATCAGAGGAAGTCCTTTTTTCCCCAAAAAAGTCTGAAATTATAAACAGTTCAACATTTTTAATCTAGCATTCTACCTATACTGTACTGCTGTGTGTTCCCAGTTAAAAGCTGCTCTAGTTTCTTGTCCACGCCTTTCATAATCTTTATCACGTAGTACCATGAGAAGAGGCCAAATTTAAAGATGAAGGTAAGTAATTGTTACCCAACAATGTGAAAATTTTAGAGAAAAACTTACACATTCTAGATCAAGCACTGTATATATTTAGTTACACTGGGTATCATGTAATCAACATAAAATATCTCATAGGATTACAGCAAGCCATCTTCGCCTCTGTGCTGTAATACGACTGTCAGGGGTTTTTTTTTTTAGAAAGATAAATTTGATATCAATCCGATGTGACACAACTGCATCAAACCTTAATTTCAGTCACAGTAAGAAGTCACAGGATTAAATAACACTGTGCAGTCTTTTAGAAAAGTTTATTGCTTCCAGATGGATTCAAGTTTCCTTTCAGCCCTGATTACATCTAATATGCACAGGGTGCCAACATTATAAAGGACAGAGTCAAAAATATCATTTGTATAGATAGCAAGGCATGGGGGCAGGAACTCTTTTTTCTAAATAGGTTCCGCCAACAGGATCTGGACTATTTTTTTTAAAGAAATTATAACAAATATTTAATGGGAACAACACAATACTATGTAAAGGTCTCAAGCAGTAGCTATTTTACAGAAAAATACAAATCTACAACAAAGTAGCCATAAAATGGCTCTGAGCTCACACCGCATGCTCTCAGCCCCATGTAGGGCTGTGCCATGTGTCACACCGCATGGGGCTTGCGACCAACATGCCCACCTGTGCCTCTGGAGCTGAAGAGGCTGCCATTCGTATTTCACTACCAGGAGCACTGCTGAATGTAAGCCACTGCAATCAGAAATAAAGACCATCAAAAATATCCACTACTTAAAGGCATGCTTTGCTAACTTTGACCTGCAAGTCAGATAATGCTTGTATTTAAACTTCGGTGCATTTTCTTAAGAAACCAAAGTTTTACCGCCACTAGAAATAAAATACTTTTGATAAATAAATTCCCCAAACTGACGTTTCCTCATAATATGAATTTTTTAAAATGAAAATTACATCTGGTTTAATTTTTGAGAGAAAATAACCCAAAACGTTCATGACTGAAGAAAGATTTTAGTAAATAAATCAGGTGTCAACTTTTTAAAATACACTCAAACTATACTACTACTTTTATTTTCTCTTGCTCTAAAATTCAATTTTGAAGGCATCCTGGAAAAATTATATAAGTGATAACGTTGTTTAAAAGTAAAAAGGTAAAATAGGAAATAAATAGTAAAAAATTTACTATGTATCCTTAAAACAGATCAGCAATTTAAATACAACTATGGTCCCAATTCTCCAAAGGAGAAAAAAGCAATTAATTTCTGGAAGTGTATAAAATCTAAATGCTGAAAAACCACTAAAGAAAGTGCTATAATTATCTCTATTCATACCAAACTTTCTTCTGTGGATTCTCAACATACACATAGTAAAGTCATTATAGTGCTTTATTAATTACACTGTTTCAAGAGAAATGTTTATTTACATAAGGGACACAAATAAAATTCTGGATGATCCTTACAAAAATATTTTGCTATCCTTTACTTTCAATTTTATAAGTGCTACTTAAGAAATATATGCATTTTTCTTAATATTAACTAGTTTAAATTGTGGTGATATACTTGACTAACTTGTTTGGAAATGATGGGATACATGAATCAGAAAAGGATTAAATTACACTAAAATGTGACTTCAGGTTGCATGTCAAATCAATAACAGATCAATGAAGCAGAGTCCAACTGGTTAGGCTATGAGGCACTGATAGAGATAATGGATGAATCATAACCTGACATAAACCCACTGAGTAGCTCTGATACTCCTAACAGTAGTGTTTGAGATAACCATCACAAACCAAGTAGCATTACTTCCAATAATGGTTGACTATCGTTCAACTGGTCATACTCTCTTCTAAATAACATATTAACATATGATTTGAGCTTTATTTCTTCTTTCAATAACTGTTCATTGAAAGAACTTTTCACATACCAGACATATTGTACACAGGGAAATCTTTTAAACAGCATTCTGCCCTAAGAGTCACTCATCACTGAATAAAGATGGGGGAGAAAATTAGCTCAAGACTTGTAAAAGATCCAGGACCTTTCACACACAAATCCAAAATCCCCAAAACTGAAAACTCTGAAAATTCTATATTTTTTCTTAAATTGTTTGGTAGAAAAAATCCTGAACTGATCCCTTTCTGTAGCAAAACTGGACCTGAACTGATGATGAGATTATAAATCTTGATTAATCCCATTTAGCATATAGTCTTAATGTTTCATTCAAAAATATTTACGTTCGGGGCTAGGGATATAACTCAGCAGCATAAGCACCTGCCAAGCACAAGGTCCTGAGTTCGATTCCCAATACCAAAAAAAAAAAAAATTACATTTGATTATATGACACTTCCACATCTCACATGACATATACCGAATAATGTGTTTCTAAAATGAGTTAGTATCTGAATTTTAACACAGCTGGCTCCAAGGGCTCCTGGGCAGAGAGAAAAGTAAATTCAAGGGCACTGTGCCAAGGAGCAGCAGGATGTGGCTGGTAGTAGTGAGGAAGGGGCAGAGGGACAAGACATGAAAATAGAAAGTTGGGAAGCCTTTTAAACTACAGTAAGGATTTGAGGTTTTTACCTTGAACAAACAAAAGAATGAAGTGATCTAATGTACAATCTAAAAGTAACGTCTAGTTGCTATGTGGAGAATAGACTGATGGTCACATGGTTAGAGAAAGATTAGTAAAAAGGATACTACAATATCCCAGGTGGGAAGTGTTGGTGTCTAATAGCAGTGATACAGCTCAATCTTAGCGGTACATATATTTAAATCTTGGCTATTTCGTCAATGAACTGGATGGAAAGAGAGTGAAGGCTAGCAGTCTCCAAGTGCTTTTAACTTGGACAGGTAAAGAGATGAAGTCCCCATTTACTGAGATGGGAGACACATAGTTGGAATTTTCAGGAGAAAGATGTGGGCATGTGTTGAAGAACGTAAGTTTTGAGAAGTTTATCAGGACCTGGAAACTGGTATTTAAAATGGCAGTTAGAAGTTTAAAGGAGAGGTCTTGACCCCAGAAACAACTGTGAAAATTATCAGAATTTAGATACATAGTATCTGAAGCTAGAAAACAGAGGAGTTTCACCCAGAGAAAGAATAGCAACAGAGATGATAAGAAGTCAGAAAACACACCCAAGAAAGAGAGGCTAGCTGGGAGAGGGAACCAGAAAGGCAGCCCAGGGAGTTGGGAAATCCCAAAGAATGGCATCTTGGAACACACTGCTTCACTACCATGCAAGAAATATTGTAAATAATGGTCAGACGTTAGCAAGTCCAGCCAATGAGGACTGGCCATGAAGAGTGAGTTGTGGAATGATCAAAAAACCTTTGAGAAGCCTGACATGGAAGATTTAAGAAATGAAATGAATGTATAATAAAACTAGCTAGACAGCTGAGGTAGGGCCAAAAAAATTGAACCAAGTAGTCTACAAAGATAATTTTATCTTTATAATATCAGACAGAAATTATCTAACATTACAGATGAGAATATGAAAATTAAGATAAATAGTATGACGCGAATTTTACTGAGTGGGCTAGACTTTTATTTTGAGTATATTTTATTACCAAGGGTCATCTTCTTTCATAACTAGGCAACTTCCTGTCATTTTACCATAGAAAATAAATATTGAGAAAATAGCATAGTGCTTCTAGAAAGGACACCGGTATGGAATTAGGAGGCCTTATATCTGGTGCTGTCTCCAATCTTGAGGGAAATGCCTCAACTTTTTGAACTAGATAGCTCATCCCTAAAGTAAAGGGACTAACACAGTCATTCATTTAACAAATGTTATCCAGTCCCTATTTGCTATGAACTGTTGCTGGAGTTTGCCCTCAAATAAGGAAGATGACAAAAGTAACATTTCATTTAATCTAATGTCTCAGCTGTAAAATTCTATAATGGCTATTTATAAAATAGATGAAAATTGTGTCTTACATAAGCATAAAGAGGTTTTGATCCATTATGAATGCTTACTATACCTGAAACATAGATACTGTGAGTATATTCTACTTTACAGTTTCGGAGGGAGGCAGGATAAGCTTAGAGGTCAAATATCTTGTCTCCCAGTCACACAGGGAATGGCAAAGCCCAAGGTCTTAACAGTCCAGCTCCATCAATAATCAATAGTACAGCGATACACTATCATGATACCACATTTTACTAGTGTTTAACTCTCTGGGTCTCAAATGTTATTTTTCTCAGTGGGTCTCTGAATCTTCAAAGAACAATGTTCAAAGAAATAATGAAGAAGAAGAGAAGGAACAAAGAATAGCAATGAAAGAGTAGAGAAGGAAGCAGGTATATAAAGAAAAAAAAGGCAAAGTAATGAAGTAACAGGAGCAAAGACGATTCAGACAAGGTGCAGAGGGAAAGAGGTTGGTGTCACTGGAGATGGTGGCCAGGGACAGGGTCACGTGCCTAAGAGTCAGGAAAGCCAATCGGCCTGCTCCTCCCGGGACGCTCTCTGAAGCACTCTGGCTTCTGCCCTTCTCTCCCTAACCACCCGAGTATATCCTCCTAACAACATGCTGAGACCCGGAACCCCTAACGAGCTCAACAAAGCACAGAGAACCTTTCAGAAAGGAGCTCTAGGTGTTTTCTCGTGCTTTTTGGTACAAAAAGCACAAAGGTAGTTCCTGAGAGTGGATCCTGAGGAAACAGGTGAACTTTTCATGAAAATTAGAGAGAAAATGATGCAAAGATGAGTGACTTAGCCTCGCTTCTACGGAAGTCACTCTGACGTCCAGCAAGCCACCAGTGTCTGGCTTTTCCCTCTGGCTCTCCAGTCAGCACCAGGCACACATGGACTCTCAGGTTGTAGTTTTCTTTCTCTTTTTTAACAGAGAATGGTGATATGCAAGTAATGTGATTTTTCAGTTTGAAGAATTACATCCATAGTTTGTATTTCTTCCTAACGTTGTAAACATCACTGCTTTATAAATTGTAGAGACAAGAAATTGTCCACCAATATTTTACTTTTTACTGTATCCCAGGTGTTTTCTGACCTAAATATTGAAGATTTATAGATGATTAGACATAATTAATTTCCTGTAGTTGAAAATACTGGGAAATGAAATTGAAAGATATATATGTAAAAAAACAAGGAATGGAAAGGTACATTTGAATTATGAGCAAGATGAAATTAACAGAAATTGATTCATGCACACTGCTCTCTCTGTTTCAGGTATATTTTTCTCCAAACATTGAGAAAATTCTGTTCATATTATCTAAGTAAGGTTCATATGCCCTATCTACTACTATGGAAAGGTTTGAACCAATGCCAATCCAGAGTGGAATGCATATTGTTTGATAAGCACTAATGATTACATAGTGTGGAACAGAATTTTGCTCACAATCACCTGGCTTCATCACCCTGAAGCTTTTTGTAGGTCCTTGGTTTTGTATAGAAATACAGAGACTATGCTGAGGAGAAAAACTTTCATTCAGGCTATGACTGGAAAGAATGTTGAAACACTAAGGTGACAGCCCCAAAATTCACTACTCTCTCCATTCACCCTCTCAACTTTTCAGAAGTTGAAATTGTGGCATAGCAAAAGTGTAGAGGTGAAGGGGTTACTAAAACTTTAAAACTAGATAATGGCATATCTGTAAGTTTATCATCAGTGACAACAGAAAAACAAATCACCGAAGGCACACAAAAAAACATACAAAGCAGATCATTTCATAAGATCCTCACAGTACAGTTAGCTTGTCTTGCAGGTTTCTTTTGTGCTCAACATCATTTTGTGAAAAATGTAAACAATTCTACATTTAGATGATCATTAAGTGCATGTGCAGACCAGGGCCACTGACAAATTCAATTATTTAAGATTCAGGCATGGAAAACCAACACAATCTACTTCTGAAACTTGTATAAGAGCCTTTGCAACTTTGTGGCTACACACTTCAGTGGTTTATACAGTGGTTCTCAGCATGATGTGTACATCACCGCCCTTCCTTGGCCCGGACCCACAAAGTCCTCTCTGCTTCTGTTAGGAGAACAGGGTAGATTCTGGCACATGGCACTGTGAAGAGCTCAAAAATGACAGAAGCCAGTGCTAGAGGACAGCTGTTGTTACAAGGAACTATAAATCTCAGGGTTCAGAAAGTTGCTGGACTATCTGAAGACAAGTTGGTCATTCCTCTATTTTTAGCCAGCATTAAAAAAAAAAAAAAATCAGTGGCAAGCCACACAGCTTCCAGGAAGAGAAAAGTCAGTGCCTCCAGAGAACTGGCCATGATGGGACTGGGAGGATCCAATAAGGAGCCAGCTAGCCAGCCTTTCTCTTAAGCCATGTAAGCCACACAGCTTCCAGGAAGAGAAAAGTCAGCACTTTCCGTGAGCCTACTAGCACTCAGGCTGAGAATCAAACCCTTCCCAGGCCCCTGTAAGCAACCCACTGGTTTGGAGGACAGGCTGAGTTGACAGCACCTAAGGTACATAAAGCAACTAATTGCTTGTATTGGTATTGTTGGTTGATTTTGCAGGCCTGGGGCCAGTGGTCTGAGCAACTCTTGGGAGGGTGACAGTATGCAATATAGCAAATATGGGGGATTTCCTTCTATCTTGTCTTTGAAATCCAATATTGTTCTCACTTTTTTGCTTTGTTTTGATTGCTTTTATTTATTCAATATTCTGTTTTGATTGGTTTTATCCCATTTCATTTTTGGTTTGATTTTGCTATACCTGATGGAATGGACAACTATTGTGAAGACAACAAGATGTACTATGGTTGCTACTGTTGTTTTCCTCATACGTTGTTTTGAAGTTCTATATCAATTTTGCTGCTTTGTTTTGATTGGCTTTGTTCTGTTTTGTTTTGTTGGATTTTACTATCTTTAAAATTTAGAAAAGGCAGTTACCTACAAATGATATTGTCAAAAGCCTCATATATCTGAGATCATGGAAATCTCTTCCAGAAGACTATTGAAAGAATTCTCAAATATAAAAATTAAGAGCTTTTTCTTCTTTAAGAGAATCAATAAGTTAATGTTTGATAAGTTAATCTTCCTTTTAATGTATTTTAGAATTATTTTTCCAATACATGCATGCAGATACCACCTACATAAGATTATTATAATCTAGACTGAGTAATTACTGCTGAGATCAGCAAGTTAGTGCCCTTTGTTTGCCAAATTCTTGTTTTCCCAAGAACCAATCCCACTCTATAAAGATATGTTTCCAGGATACATATAATTATGCTGGTTATAACATCTGTTGCTTTGCATTTTCAGGGCCTTACAAAACCAAGATAAGAACACGCTTCTATGTCTACTCTAGGCAGAATGGCTGAGGCAGTAAAAGCTTAAATAGTCAGATGATATAAAAAGGCAGTGCTTATCAAAAACTAAAAGCTAATTCCATTTCCAAATATAATGAACTCATATGAATCTGTATTTAGATCCTGTTTTGAGGAGATTACATTTTTCAATATCACCACTCAATAGTTTGAAAATTATCTTTCCTCTGATCTTAGGTAAAAACCTTAGTTGAATTCTCTTTTTTAGTTGTTGTTCAGAATCAGATCACCTAACAATAAAAGGCAGTCACTTACGATCAAGGACAGGAAAGAAGATATTGGTGGCGTCTTTTCTCTATTTCACCCTTGAAGGGTACCACGGCTTTAGACAGCATCACAGGGTTTGAGCTGTAAATGTAGGCCAGCCTTCCTACCGTACTATCAAGCGGACTGCTCGGACTTGAAGAAAGAAGAGCTGTATATACCTAAGTCCTGTCTTTACATGCCCTTTTAAGGTTGCCCTTGACAACTTAGTAGTCCTAAGCACTCTCAAAATGCTATTTATTGGCAAGACTTACCAGGAAGGTACGGCAAGAAGGGAACATAGATTTTAGTACCAAAATATGAAAAAAGCACTTAATCAATGTAGAGGAGAATCAGAATAGCCTTCCCCCAAAACTAGTAATAGACAAAAATTACAGCTAAGAGTTTATCATACTTTCTGAAAATTTTCTAAGACAGACAACCAAACTCCTGACCATGCTCATGACATACTTCACTAACTTGAAAGCTGGTACTAGCTGGGCTTGGTGGGGCACACCTCTAATCCCAGTGCTTAGGAAGCTTAGCCAGGAAGATCATTATGAGTTCAAGGTCAGCCTGGGCTATATAGGATGACTGTCTCAAAAGACCAAAAAAGAAGAAGAAAGCCAATACTGCTGCTATTTGTCCAGTCTGTATGGTTCCACAGAGATTTAGAGTTGAGGAAATCTATACAAAATGAAAAAAAAAATCACCCAAATTTTGAAATCATTTTCTATGTTTTATCTCACTTGACCATCCTAACAATTCTTATTTCTTAATGTTTTGTACAATTTTTAATACATTGACCACTGTATGAAGTTTTTAAAACCCTCATCCCAGTATTAACAGAAATCGAAGGAGAAATAAAACCCACTTTCAGGATTGGAAAAGACTTAATGAAAGGAACACTGTAGTAAATCCACTTATAATGGACTCAACTGTATTCTCCAAAATTGGTACGTTGCGATGACCTGAATCTGAAGATGGTGCCTTTAAGGTGGTAACAGATGTCACATGATGTGGGAACAGTGGGACACTAATGCAATAGACCTGGTATCCTCAGAAAGAGGGGTAATTAGATGCCCATGTAGGCACAGATGGGAAGAGTCCTCAACAGGATCCAACCCAGAGAGCACACTCACCTCAGACTTCCAGTCTCCCAAGTGTGAGAAAATGAGATGGTCCAGTCTGTGCTATTTTGTTACAGCAGCCCTCGCTGACTCACACAACTGCCTTTCCTTACATTGTCTCATTCCAGTTTCTGCTTTAATGTGCCTGAGGTTTCTTCATGGAGTGATCTACATCAACATCTCAAGGAAAACAAGGCAAAGAGACACTGACCACTGCCCTTGCAGTCACATCTGTGTTCCAACACTTCCAAATGTGAACACTAAATGCTTGCTTAGTTTACTATGAATTAGAATGCGGGGGTTCTATTGGAAAGCCACCAAATTGTATCTGAGACCCATTCATCAAGATAGCAATAGATGTGATGCCTTCTAAGGAAGGACATAAAGACAACTGAGAATTGTGTATAAGATCAGAAGGTATCCTTTATGATATTTCTCACATTCCTTGGTCACATCATAAACCTCTCAGAAGCTCTTGATGTTTTCTTCCTGTTTTTCCACTGGGTCTTCAAAAATCTTGTGTTGGAACCAGAACCAGCACCTTTCTCAGCTTTCAAATCCAGCAACACCCAACACAGCTATGACTGAAAAGTTCCAAGATAAGTGGAGAAGTAGATTGGTTTGAAAAATTATACCAGAGCCCCAAAAGGCACAAGCAGAAGTGGACTTTCAATTACCCACAATGCACTCCCCCTCTGCCCTGCTAATGCAACTCAGCCCCTTCCCGGGAACTCAAATTCTGATTTTAGGAGCTGAAAGGAAGGTTTTAAGAAGGTCCCTTATGGGGTCTGGGGATTTAGCTCAGTGGTGTAAGCGCCTGCCTGGCAAGAGCAAGGTCATGATTTCAATCCCCGGTACAAAAAAAAAAAAAAAACCCAAACCAGAAAGTCCCTTATGGTAACAGACTTAGCTTCAAGCAAAGCATTTCCCCTTCTTACCACCCAAACTGGTGGGCTCACACACTGATTTAAGAGCATCCTAAAAGGCTCTGCAATATGGAAAGAAAAAGAGATGGAAAGAGAGAAGGAAAAGGAACCGAAATTTAAGCTACAAATTTTTCCTAGAAGTAACAATGCTGAATGTTCACGTTTTGGTTTTCCCTGTATCCTTTTAACCCTAACCACTATTAAATTAAACCATCTTTAGATATTAAAATATCTTTAAACAAACCCACTTATCTGAAATGGGAAACATAAAAGTACTAAATTTATTATTTTGAGGATAGGATTAAATAAAATTATTTGGCTAATGAGTTTTATAGTTTGAATAATTTATTGCAAAGATAATTATTATTTTAAAGGTATTTCCACAGCTCTATTGCTCTTACATAATTTTTGTCTTTGGCATTCTCAAATCCAAAATACTTGATCTTACTTCACTTCTATATCATCATCCATAAACTCTGAGAGGCATTAATAAAATTCAGTGGTCAAGAGAACATTTTAATTTGGGTATATTTATTATCCTAAATCACTGTTAGATTTAGTCTCTTATATAGGGATCAGAGAAACAAAGGAAAGAAATCCAATTATTTAAAACAGCAATCCCTTAACACTGGGATTTTGTTTTAATTATAAAAAGTGTGTCGTATGAAAAACAAAACAAGGACTTGTCCTTGAAGGAAAAAACCTCATGTTTCTCTAGTGAACATGTAGGCAAGATTTCCTAAAGAATGCTTAAACAAATTAATTTTTCTATTATTCAATTTCCCATGATATAATTGACTTTTTCAAAAGAGCATCAAGTAAGCAATTACGGGCCACCTGTTCAGTGTCTCCTATAAGGTACCACACAAAGTTAATGGAAATATATTTCTATTTCCCCAACTCCCATGTTAGTACCTACAAAATCCACCAAAACCTAACAAAGAAAAATGTAAGGAGTAGTAAGAATCAAATGATACTTGCTGACTAGTATTTTATATTTAAATATTTCTCCAGACATACCCAGGACCTGAAGACCCTTCTCATGAATGGCCTCCCTCTCTATTGGCTCCTCCAATGCACTGGATGGCGAAGGATACTTAGCTCTGTCAAAGTAAATGGTCTGCTCTAGAAGATGCAAAAAAAGTCACCGGTACTCCCCTTATTTGGCCCTGCTCCAGTCCCTCAGAGTGAAACTAAACTCCAAATTGGGGAAATGACAACCCCCTTTGGGTCCAGCACACCAGCCCACTTAAATGGTTGAATGTTGGGCCCAGAGAGCTGAGGCCAATCTGTCTCTCTCCCCACACAAAGAAGCCCCTGGCTCTCCTACTTCAGGCCTGAATGTAAAGCTACGTAGGCAGCAGGCACAGCCTCACTTGGGTTTTACTGACTAAAGCTTTTGGTGATGCTGTCACCACCAAAGGTAGAGTTTTGGAGCCAAAGATACACAGACGCCAAAAGCCAAGCTGAGCTACAAGAGACCCAGTGTCTAAGGTAACTGGCAAAAATCACAGCTCAGTTTCAGCCAAGGGATGGCAAGCAAGGGGACAGAAGGTAATCCTAATGACATAAGCCACCCCAGGGACAGGAGGGGACAGAGCAGCCAGGATGACTTGAGTGAGCACAGAGATGTAAGTGATGACATGTCTAGAGGCAGAGGGAGGCCGCTGACCAGCACAGGAAAAATAGGACTAGAAAATAACAGTCCCTTGTTCTAGTTAGCGTAACAATGTAAGAATATACTGCAATTCAGGACTGTACCACTTTAATGTAACTATTTTCCTGGGTTTAAGGCTACTATTAAGTATGGGGTAATACAAAATCTCACTGATAATGTCTCTAATAAAGTGAAAAGACTTCATTTTGCATTAAAAAACACAAACATTTCCAGTCATAGCACATTTTTTGTTTTTCTTTTAATTAATATTCTAAGTTCATCTAAATGTCATGAATTAAAAAAAATGCCCTTCTTTCATCAGTATTGGGAATTGGACTCAGGACCTTTGCACTGAGCTATATCTCCAGTCCTTTTTTTTTTAGTTTTTGAGACAGGGTTTGACGAAGTTGCCAAGGCTGAGCTCAAACTTGTGCTCCTCCTGTCTCAGCTTCCCAGATTATAGGTGTGTACTACCAGGTCCAGCTATAATACTTGCTTAGAATAAACAGCTACATTAAAAACAGGTAAGGGAAATCAAGACAAAAGTGGAAGATGAAAGGAAATATCAGACAATGAAATCCCCAACTATTGCTGTTCTTGATAAGAGTGTGGCAAAATGAGTACAAGAAAGGACCCCATTTCTAATGCAATCAACAGCTTTCAGTCTACAAGTTTCTCTAGTTCCAAAAGCAAGATTTCATAACCTTACAGAAACTTCATTTCTGTTTGATTTGCTTAACCTTACACACCCATCAAAGCCACTAAGAAACATTAGCAACTAGCCCAGAATACGAACCAACTAGTGATATGACACAAGTACTCCACATTTTCGGTAAGTTCAGTGAAGAATTTCAGGTCCAATAGAAACCAATTTTGAGCTTAAATATTTAGATCCCAAAAGGATCCATTAAAAGAGAACATTACTATTTTTAAAATATCAAAGAAGTTAAAAAGCCGTGAAAACGCATTTTTAATAGAACACGTATCGTAGCTTCAATTTCTTTTTGAATTACGCTGTAAATCTACTGACTTGATATTGTTAATTAACATCAATAGCATGAAATTCAGAAAGGGAGCTTACCCTAGTGAAATATCATAGACTCATATTTTTAAAAGTGAGTGGCAAGTCAAATTCTAAAAAAGAAACAGTAGATACCAGCACAAAACTAGCAGATGTTTCTGAGGGTCATTTGTACAAAAACATAAGCATATGTTAAAGAAATCTGACACTATCATGGAATCAGTTGGTGTCTAAAATAATAGCAGCACCTTATGGCAATATGGTAATATCCGTATCAAATGCACAACACATTATGTTGCAACTGTAGGAGCAGACAAAAGAACATCACTAGAGGTAGTAATGACCAGTGCTTTCACTAAGTTGAAAACAAAAAATTAGAAGGCTCTGGCCAGAGAAAAATGTTATTTGACAGTAAACTGAACATGACAGTTTGAATTTTCAGCGTTTGCATTTAACTGATCTTATTGAGACTCTTTCTTGTAAAGGAGAAATGCTAACCAAGCAACTATATCAAAGTTTTTAGAGCAACTACTGACTTTAAGTTTCCCCAAGAACAATCAAGAAGATTATGATTATTCTCAAAGCCAGTGATAATGTTTAGTTAGTTTAGGAGACAAACAAAAATTCCCTTCAACATCAGTGGTTTCATCCTGGTTTTCTCAGACTATCAGTGTTGCAGTAGGTAATGGCTGAATCATTATTTTAATGCAAAGTGGCATATAACACAGTAAGTATATTATCATCTCTAATCTCAGGAGGCTGAGATCTTCTGCAATATTTCCTTGGAACCAGTCACATTACCCAAAAGAAGGTGATGCATACAATGGATGTTAATGAAATGTTTTTGACTGAAGGCCTTGGAAAAGTCAAAGCCAAAAGGCATTCTACAGTTTTCCGTACTAATTATTGGGACTCATGCTACAAATTTAGGATTTTCAGTGTTCATATTTTCCATGAGGAAGAACTGGATGCAAGAATTGGCATGCATCTAAAAATGTACTCAAGTACCAAAAAGATGTCAGAAAAAATAAAGCTCACCCGTAAGACACTTGCTTGTTTCCAAGATATTTCCAGTAATGTAAAACATTAAAACAATGAAACTAACTTTTAAAGGAAAAAAACGTTTCTATTTTTCTTTTAAAAATCTTACTATAAATATTTAGATACTTAAATATAAGAGGGCTATGACTTTTAAAATGTAATACATCTACCAAGATTTTAATTGTAGTAAATTTTTATCTGTATTATGAAAACCACAAGACAAACACTATCACCCCTTTACACTTTCAAAACATGAAAACATACTTAAAATATAAGAAAACCAATACATGTTCACAGCTGTTCAGTAGTATTGATCTTACTCCTCTTGCACAGATGGACACTAAAAATGCTTTGAATTATATGTTTATACCATTAAGTAAATTTGGAAATTTAATCTGTGGTAAATAATAATTATTTGTATTAGACAAAAAATATCAATGTGGAGATTTTAAGGAAATAAACCCTAAGTTTAAAATAGTTAAAAACAGTTATTTTCTACATATAATAATTGACATATTTACAAATTACGAATTTGTGGACTTTTTACTTTTTTGGTAATACCTAAATACCAAAGGATCTTAACTATTTACCAACATCTAAAGAGTAGTATTTGCCGAAAATAGCTTTAAAATATGCTTATTTTTAAGCAGCTTATAATCTATGAAGGAACAGGACTCATCAGGAGAAAGTGGAGGCTCATAGAAAACACAGATCTTAGTCTTGATGGGATTCGGTTTACAGTCCTTTGGGAACAAAGTCTTCAGATTATTCATTTTTCAAAGTATGTCCCTCCCATTGGACATTTTTCTAGTTGCTGGCATATTTTATGCTAAGGCTGGGTGAGATACATTTCAAGTAGGATGCTTCTTACTGATAATTTGAGAATTTTGACAGCGTTTTCTATGCATCCGATTCTCTAGACTGAAAAATCTCAGTATCACCACTGTTTTTTTCTTCAGGTGCCACACTCTTCAAAATCTATCTTTAACAACACCCCTTCAAACCACCCCCCGCTCTCGCTCTCCCTGCCATTGCAAATCAACTCATGATCTGGTATGTGGCTGGCACTGGGCTCCTCATTGTGAAGCCCACTGATAACCTAGCTGCCACCACCCCATGACTCACTTTCTACAATCCTAATTCACTTATAAGAATAATAAAAAAGCCACTTGGTTTTTATTAACACTCATTCTTTTTCACCTTATTTATTCAACACTCAGATTGAGATAACTTCTTGGCATGATATTGAAAACCCTGCACAAACTACTGATTAATCACCAACCACAGCTCCCCCAAAAAACTTATCCAAAGTGGGTGAGGTATGCTCACCTGAGTTGTTTGTTGTTGGGTTTGTTTGGTTTTTTTAAATATTAGTCTTAGAACGGTTTCCATAGCCTTTGCTTATGTTACTAACTCTGAATCAGAATTCAGGGCCCACATTCAAATTCACCCTTCCACCCTGCTGTTGCTCTGACATCCCCTTCTGTTCACTTATTTTTTTTCCACTTTAGTTATTTTTCCAAAGTCATTTATAACACACTGCAAGCAATACCCCAGTTGCACAAAAAAAAAAAAAAAAAAAAAAACAGATCACACATTTACTTTTGCTGGTATGCCTTTCTGTAGACTGAATACCTTCAGGCAGAAACTGTGTCAAACTGATTTGCATTATTCCTGGTACCTATCAGAGCCCAGCACATAACAGGTGACTCCTAATCATGAGGAGAAAGAAACTAAAAACACAAACAACTGAAGAAAAACAAAACTATGCTGTGATACTACTTTTCTTTGATTTTAAAAAGTTGGACAGTATATCTTTGACGAAACTTTCAAGAAACAGATCCCTAACACAATGATGATAGTAAAACAAACAGCATAAACCTTTTGAGACAATTATAGTACTGAGCAGAATTCTATAGGCATTTATTCTTTGATTCAAAAATTCCTTTTCTAGAAATCTCTCAAAACCATACCCAGAGACAAGCAGAAGGAGACATACATTGTTTTATTACTTATACCAATATCTGCAATGCCAGGAATGATTAGAACAACCCCAACTTTTCAATGAGGAGTTGCTTCAGTAATTTAATGTTTACTGCACACTGGATTACTGTGCAGACAGGAAAGGAAACCAGGACAGTCACTGCGCAGTGCGACAGAGTGACCAGCTAGGTATATTATTCATTGGAGAAAATATAAAGTTGGAAAAATGATGCATACTGCCATATATTTAAGAGGGTGGAGCAATAGAAACATTTTTTAAATATATGCCTATATTTTTAAAATTAAGGAATCAAAACATTGAAGGAACAAATAACCTTACCTGTTACAGGAAAGAAGAGAAAAGGTTAAAGGGATAGGGGTAAAAGTTCAATTTCTCAGAATGCAATATAGATTTAAATGTTTTAAAATATTTAGAAATATTTTGCATAATTATAAAACAAAATTGAATTTTAACAAAGAAATGCCTAAAAATCAAAAACAAAATGAAACAATTTGGTATATCAAGTTGAAGATATTGAACTTCAGACAGGAATTACTTCCCGTCTCTAAAACACAATAATTTGACACTACCTCCCTAGTAGTATGCTCTGGAAATAACAACAACAACAACAACAACAACAAATTGAGGAACAATCTTGAATGATTTTCAGAAATTATACTGTCAATGGTAGATTTGTTATTATAATTCTGTTATGTAGCTACATATGCCACACAGGGTAAAGAAAATGAGCAATGACCCTGTGGTATTTAGGAATCAGGGTTTGAAAATTAGGGAAAAGACTCCAAAAAAAAGTGCTTTAGTTGTGATTTAAATTCAAAGTGTCTACCCAATCTGTAATCTATTTTCTCTTTAAAAGTAAAACAAAACCACACCAAAAACCAAAGAAACAACAACAACAACAAAAACGCCAACATATTTCCGAGCTTTGCTCTCTGAGAAACCTAGGTAACAGGGGCCAGTGGCAGAAGCGTCAGCAGTAGACCAGCTTAGTGCTCAAACTGTGGTCTCCACTGCCCCTGGGTGAGGAAGCAGTAATGGTAGGATAGGGCTGACTGCCAGTGAGGCCTGAAAGGTTCCCTGTGCCGTCCCAGAGAGCAACAAGCTGTGAGAGCCAGCTGAGGGGATGAGGAAAGGACCTGGCAGCTAAGCGGAAGGGGTTCCCATTCTACTGACTTTCCAAATGGAGAAGTTTGAAAACCAGTACTACTACTTACTGCTGCGAGCTGAAACTGTATTCGTTTAAAACCCTGAATTCCTAACAACGAACCTCACAGATCACTGGGGCTGCTGGAGTTCCCCCACCCCAACCCTTTTTTGACTATATCTGTGTGTGTAACTTTTCTGGACTTTATTGGTATATTTTAGATATGCATAATGATCATATTCATCATAGGAAATTTGTACCTGCACATGATGTATTTTCATTCCTCTTTTGCTCCCGTTCCCTCCCTCTCCTATCAACCCCTCCCCACTTTACCGAGCTTTGTTTCCATTTCATCCTTGATCTTTTTTTCTCTTCCTTTCCCCCCATTCTTCTCCCTAGTTCCCCTTTCCTTTTAGACAACTTCTTCCTGTTTCACAATATTTAGTGTATATTTTGGTCCTCTTTCAGTTTATCACACCCAAAGACAATGTGATATTTACACATATGAGCCTGATTTATTTCACTTAGAGTATGGTCTCAAGGTGCATCAATTTACCTAGAAATGTCTCAAGTTTATCTTTCTTTATGGCTGAGTTGTACTCCATTATATTAAAAAAACACATCATTTTCATCCATTCCTCTATCGATGGGCATTTGGGTTGTTTCTAAGATCTAGCTATTAGAAACTGAGCTGAGTTTGTAATGAGTAAGTATACATCACTGTGAGTATGATGTTTTTACATTTTCCAAGGAAGATACTCAGAAGGGCAAAAAGAACCACAGCCATCCTCAGTGACAAGATCCCAAGCTCCTCCAATGAGAACAGCCAAGTTCACATCAGGGAGCCCAGTGTGACAAGTTTCTTCTGCAGACTGAACAGCACACTATCTTCCCCTCCAGAGCCAGGAAACAATTGTCAAAATAAGGACCAGAGCTCCCCCAAAGTGATGCGTAGCCATTCCCAGAGACAAGGTCCTGAGCTCCTCTGATGGTAACATCCAAGTTCATAGCAGGGAAGCCAGCATGTCAAGCTCTTCCCGGAGAACTAACAGCCCCCAAAGAACCCAGAGCTCCACAGAAAACCAACAATTCTATACGCTTTCTCTCCAGCTCTGCTTTTTATCTTGGCCACAACCCTCAGGTGAGCCATCCACACTCCACCACGCTGATTCAATTCAGCTGGTGTTACAAGTTGACCTCTGGTTATCAATCCACCACAATTCAGAAAACTATAAGCTAAACAATTCACTTTGTTCAAAAAATAAACAAATAAATGAGGGTAAGACATCTGTGGGTTATAAGATTTAAAAGACATGGAAACCAACTACAATGCAGGCCTTATTCCAATATTAACTTTACAAAGGGAAACTGTCAGGAGACTCCAAATACTAGCCATCTATTTAAAGATATAAAGGATTATATTAAATTGGGAGTATGGCATTGTGATTATATTTTTTTAATTCTTTTCTCCTAGAGACACATACTGATATGTTCATAGATGAAATTATATGCTTAATAATAGCTTCCAGTAATTCCAAGGAGAGGAGAGAAACAGATAGGGAAGAGGTAAAACAAACATTGGGGCACGTTTGACGGCTTCCATAAAATGAATTTGTTGAAAACTCCCAATCATCTCTCTCATTTACTTCACTCAGAAAGTATAAGTGGCCAGAGAAATAGAATAATCTATGCCTGTCAGAACTGATTCAAAGGTCCTAATACATTAGATGACATTGTTGTAAAGGTTTCCGATTTTGGTTTAGAGACCATGCTGTTGCATTGTCACTTCTTGGGGTACCAGACCGACTCCTGAAGCCATTAAAGGATTCTTGCTTGCTTCAGAAAGCAGCATAACCCAATGGTTACCATGCTCTCTGGGACAGTTTTAAAGCTCAGCAACGCCAATACTACTTCGACTTTGGGCAAGTTAACACTTCAGGGCTTTAGTGACAAAAAAAAAAAAAAATCCTATCCAGGCTACAGAGTCTTGTCAGGAAACTCAGCACGGAACCTGGCAGAGTAAACATAAACACGAGTTCACTCTTTTCAGTCAGGCCCTGGCCTCTGTCGTGCAGCAGCTGTGGTAGTTTCCATATCCTGAGAGACTCCTGGAATGCACGTAGGAATTCCCGTGCGTCAGCTGGTGCAGTATTTGAGACTTTCCCTAGGCTTTCTATAACTCACAAGCACTATGCCAATGATGGAAAAAAAGTAAAAAGAAAAAGACAAAGCTTATCATTTTGTTTTTATTGTTTTTTGTATGTCTATGTGCTAACTTGCCTGTCTGTCTCCGGATTCGGTTATTACACTAAGGATCCTCTGCTTCTGGCTTCCGTGCCAAAGGTTAGCACAAGGTTTAATATCCTACAACTCCATTCTACTCCCTTTCTTCTTTAACTTTCTTTAACTTTATTCAGTATGCACTGATTCTGCAAGACACAAGGGCGTCTAAGGAGGCAGGGCCACTAAGAGGTTTTCCACTTTGCTTACTATCTACACACACCAGAACTCACGCTCAGAATGTATCACACCACTCCTGGCCCAGTGCTTCTAAAGTATGGGCAGAAATGTTGTCATATAGCAGGTCTTATGACTATTTTTAAAACTATCTAGATTTGTAAGTGTGTGATGCACAATCTAATAACCTATTTAAGAAATAGGCAAAGCGTAATAATAAGTAATAAGGTTCTAATGAGTATTCTAAGGCTGACATCACGGACTTGCTCCTGGTCTTTTAATCAAGAACAATCCACTGCCCCAAATTATGTAGGGCACAAAAATGCTGAGCGCAGGCAACAGTTATCTTCCCGCATACACCACTGCTCTGCTCTCCCTATCTACTGCCTCAGCTCTTTCATCCTTTAGCTTTGCCAAGTTTCTGTTTCTGCAACTCACTTTAGGATCTCCTGCTTTGGACAGTCCCAAGAGTTATCCTGATCTTGGCCCAGCCCATCCCATCCTCTATATGTCGCTTGCCATGTCCTTCTCGTGGGGATACTTCTTCCTGCACCAGTCCCAGTCCCTCAGGTCTCACGGGGATAGCAGAAGAGCACACAAAGGGCAGATGTTTGAAAAAGAACTTGCCTTCAGACAATACCGTGCACCACATTCAGAAATACCCTGTGGCTGCAGCATATTCAGAAATAACATGAGTCTGCAGACTTTCCTAGGATCAGAAGAGACCAGCTAGGCTAGCGACCATTTCATTTCACACACGTTATCCCGTAAGAAACAAAATATGTTTTCCAGATTTCACTTCAAATAAATCATGACGATGAGAGACAAAATGATTTGTATAAAGACTTCAACTTTACTACCAGCTGACTAATGTACAAATAATACAAATTTTTGTGTCTACATATTTTAAAGGGATCTGCTACGTGGTATCTCTATTTACCTACAAATAGGTGGTTCAAATTGCATGACTGTATCAGTTCTACATAGTTAATTGTTTAAAATAATCTTCCTTTCTATATAGAAGAGTAAAACTAAGGTCTAGGAGGAGAGGAAAATAACATTTTTGTTTGCTTCTCTGAAGTATGAGCCTCGCATGATTGGTAAATGCCCTAACCACCGACCTACCCTCCCTAGTCTGGAAGTAAAGCAGTTTTCATCTCTCCATGGGTTAGAACTGCAGTACCTAATCCAGTTTGCCAAGTTAAGTAGAAGTAAATTTAATTCAAAGTTCAGTTCTTCAGATGCACTAGCCTCATTTCTCATTCTCAACAGTCACAGGCCAGTGGTGGCAGCTTGGAGGACTTGTTCAGGTATAGAGCATCTGGTCCTGCAGGAGTCTTCACTAGCAATGGAGGGGTCACTCGGCATTTGCTTTTCTGTGAGGAACCATTTACCTGATAAAACACTAAAATATTTGAGAAGATTTCTATTGCAAACAGACCTGTCAAGCATATTAAAAAAAAAAACCCTTTACAAACAGATAGTACATGCAGTTACTAGACGAATTTGAATCCTCACACAATCTTTTACAAATTCATTCTAATCTGACAAGCCTTTTTTTTTTTTAAAGAGAGGCACTTCCATATTAACTAGTGTAGACTATTGAATCAAAGCATCTCATCTCACTGAGTAATTAGCCCTTTAATAATTCACAGGAGTAATAGGTCATTTTGGGGGTTAACCCCTGCTTCCATTATTTCTGACCACAGAGTCCACTGACAGATGTCTCACTGTGGATGTACACAACAGAACACCGGGTATCTGTTTCACGTACATCTGTTCCCAAACAGCTTAGGCAGATTAATATTTAGAATATACCCTGCTTTGCTAAGTCTCACATAATCACTAACTCTTGTTGTTTTAAAATAGGGTTTTTTTTTCACATTTTTCTACCTTACGCTTCATGTTGCTAAGTTTCCAGTAAGTAGATGGCTGTGTATATTTAAAGTTCAACAAATTAATTTTGATTCTCTTACTATAGTAAGAAACACTTTGGAGACCATGTTTTGAAACCAAACTTTCTCAGATTTTTCTGGTCATCACTTTAATTCAGATAAACTCAGGGTGGTAATGGGAAAAGTGTTAGAAAAAATTCCTATCATGGAACTTTGCAACCTGAGATAATAAGTATAATGAAAAAACAGAGTTGTAAACCTTAAGACCTGAAACATTCCTTTGGTTTTCTAAATTATTTGAAACACAATATTCTAATGTGCAAATATATAAAATCTTTGCTCCAAAGTTTGAAAGAGACTTAGGAAGATGAAATAGAAAAAAATAATGAGCTACTGACTTTGTCTGCCATGAACAATCTGATTACAACCAGCCTTGACCAACTCTTCTCCAGGAAATGGTTCCTTCTCCTCTAAAGACAAGAGCTGGGAAGAGGTGATTTCCCCCTCATCTGTGCCATGGAGCTGAGGAAACAAATCAAAGGGTCTGTATCTCCCATGTGCTTCTTCTGATGAGAAATTCATTAGTGCTACAAAATACAGCACCCTATGCGCACACCAGAAGGTTGACCCCACTGACCATTCAAACCTGACTTGGATTTCTTCCATCTGACAAAATGCCCAGGTTTTTTCTTTAAAATGCAACTTCACAGGTGATCAGAACAGTATTTAGAGACTACAATAGAAATCCTTCACTTTGCAGCTGAATAAGGTGCTACAGGGGTGCACAACTTGCCCCAACTCAGTCACACTTCTTGCTATTTACAAAGACCAGCTCTCAGGACCCTGAGTGTCCATGCCTGAAATCTGTCCTGCACTGGGTCAGAACAGATTGTATATAGACAGGTGTAGAAAGGAGGCTACAAGTGACTCCATCTATAGCACTTTGTCATGCTTTGCAGTACTGTCTGTTGGGAAACTGTGACTTTAATTTGGCAATTCCATTAATAATCAGCATTTGTCATGAAAACAGAACATCAGTGCTCTTACATAGCAGTGGTGAGGTCTGTTCACAGAGAATCTCAGAAGATTCTAAGTTGGCACAGAAATGTAGACAACACCTGTTGGTTCTTCTAGAGCCCTCACTTTAGTGGATTGAAGAAAAGGGAACACGACACATTTCCCACACAAAACAGCATTGTGGGCCTCTGACATGTGTCACAGATACCCCTAAATGGATTATTCATAACCACCCTAAAATCTGAGCTTAGTATTGTCTAATCCCACCTGTCAGTATGCTCTCCTGTAGCTGTTGCTTTACGGGAAACAGATAAAAACATATCCAGCTACATAAGACAGTATACATATGCTGCTTTGGAATGAATAGAACTGCTTGCATCTTCTGGGTCAATATAAAATTTCAAATGAAAGCTTTCTACCTGTTAAGCACGTGTTCCTAGGAGTTTGTCCTTGGTCAAGATTGAAAACCATACAATAGACAAGCGATGACATTTGAAAGTTTGCAGCTCGGAAGATACCTGACCCTGTGATCGCACCAGCAGTGTGGAAAATGCAGAGTACCCCAGGGCTCTGCCTGCATTCCCTTGCTGAGCCTTCTTCCTGCTCTTTGGTGCCAAAGACCTGGCACCATGTGGGTTGGTGCATGGAAAGCTGCTCACCCTTGACCCTGCACTAGGTCATGGACAGAGTGTTTGACAACTACTGGAGAATAATACCAATGAACTCATGTGTGAGTCATTGAGTAAAACAGCCATAATCTGAGATTCCACAGGAGAGATCATCAGGTACCACTGTAAGCCATAAAAAAAGACATTTCCCGAGCCTACGATGCCTTCTGGTGGCACAATGGTGGCATCCTGATCTACCTCTGCCCTGCTCAGGGCCTTCTACCCTGCAGCCAGATGACATGGGACTTTCCTGCCACACCCCTCACAATGGAGAAACAGGCCAATGCCTATGTTACAAATCCTGGAGGAACACTAAGTTTGGAAAAAAACCCAGAAGGAGATTAATATAATGGGGGAAAACTTCTAGTCAGTGTCTCAGTGTATGAGATTCAATTATGCCTACCAGGAAAGGAAAAAAACCTATAATGAATCTTCATTAGTTTTAATGAATGCAAACATGTGAGCACAAATGAAGCCAATTCCCAGTAGCTGGAACAGCAAAGAAAAGACAGAATGTAGAGAACTATTTTTGTAATTCTTCCTATTACACAGTGGTGAAATATGGGGAAATATAACACCACATTTTACAAAGAGGGAGAGGAGGGAAGAGACAGGGCGCCTGCAGGTAAGGAAGATTTGACCTTGAGGAGGAGTGTAGTAACCAAGCTACATTACAATAGACTAAACTGAAGTTCAAGGGACCAGAAAATCAGTTCTTTTTGTTCAACAAATACTGGTTGTTTATGTGCCTTGCACTCTTCAAGGTGTGGACAGGAAAGAAATGATGCTCAGAAACTCTTCTGTTTCCTCATCTGATCCAGTCTCCATCTTTCTCCCTCTAGTCTGTGCCCAGTAAAACCACACTCTGGATGACATCACACCTTCCCCTCCACCTTCCAAGTAGCTTTGGACTCTGTATGGGGTAGTCAAGGTAGTTTGGGTGCCTCAGTTTCCACCTCACTCCCAAGATACTGAGAAAGCTGAGGCAAAGGCCACAGTTCTCATTCAGTCACCTCTTCCTCAAAGTCTCTTTAAATTCAGCCTCAGCCACCTGCTGCTTTATTTTGCTATTTGGGGTCAGAATGGTATCACCTTCCCATTTATGACAAGTCCCAAGAGTCTTGGTCTAGTCTCACATCCTGCTTATGTCTTTATAAATATAGTAGTTCCCTCATCCCTTTATCCAATGGTAATATGTGCCAAGAACCCTAGCCAAAACCTGAAACTCCAGATAGTCCTGAATCTTACTACATATAAGCTCTGTGAAACCATAGAAGAGGATCCAATAACCAAAATGACAACTAAGTGATGTTGGCAGATTGTATTTACTGCACGGACACAATGGACAAAAGGATGGTTTGTGTCCCAGGTGAAATGGAACGGGTTGGTATAAGATTTCACACCACTCAAAATGGTACAAAATGTCCTTATGAATTGTTTGCTTCTGGAACTTTCCATTTAATATTTTCCTGGGTAACAGGAGCCGTACTGCTTCTTAAAAACACTTCATGTTAATATGAATTATTTCCACCATTCTTAAAAATACTTCATGCTAATATGAATTTATTTGCTACTAGATCAGTAATAGACAAAAATACCTGCCCTCTTGAAGTGGGTGGTAGTTGGGTAGATAGGTCAAAGAAATTATATAGCAAAAAATGAATATCATTGAAGAATATAAACAGTGAAAGGAGCCAAAAAGTATATAGAAGAGAATTTTAAACAAGTGATTAGGGAAAGCCTTACTAAGAAAGTAGTGTTTGAACACCAGTGGTGAAGGAATAGGCCATGTGAGAGATCATAAAGGACTGAGTTGAGGAGTGGTTGTTGGAACTGAAAAGGAAGGTAGATTTGAGAAATATTCAGCAAACAGAGGAGAAAAAATTGGTGGCCAATTTTTTGGTGGACAAAGATGAACAGTGTGAACCACACAACAGAGTTATAAGTAATACAGAAGAAAAGAGGGGGGTGTATACTTTGTATTTTATTTTTATTTTATTTGGTACCAGGGATTAAACCATCAGTAAAGGACACTGAGGCTGGGGTTATCTTCAGAATCCTAGCTCATATACCACATCCCACTAGCTTTCTAAATAGTCCCTCACAAATTAAGCGAAAAGATTTACAATTTATTTATGTAAGTCTATGATCCATGCAAGACAAGCTGCAAAAAATTCTAGTTTCTACCCTAATTACTGTACCACAAGTTACTGACACATAAAAAGCAAAGTTAAATGTACAGATGACTGGCTCTGAACAACCAGTGAGTTCCAGAATCCTCATACGGAATACAATGCTAAGACTTATCCTAAAGAATAAGAAAAGCTGCTTCTCTTGTAGGCATCCCAAGTCTGTGACACTCCTAAAGGTAGATGAGAACAGAAGGTGATATTTCACAGAAAGCACTGAATAAATGACAGTGCACCAGACTCCTTGGGAAGACCAAATCTGACAAGCACACAGAATGAAGTCCCATGGGAAAATGGAAAATGTGGTGCTCTGATGTCACAAAACCAGTGACAAAAATGAAAAGAGCAGAATCAAAGATAAATAGAGTGATCCATAAAGGTTAATGCTAAAATTTTTCATTCAACTAGACAATTAGAAAACCACTGGTGATCTTTGTCTAAGCAGTATAAGCAGAGAAAAGGAAGAAAGCAAGGTCTCCAGTGGTTGAGGAATAAGTCAGGTGCCGGAGTCCAGCTGCGGCAGGGCTCAGGGGTCCCAAAGGTGGTCAGGGAGTCGGCGAGTGAGAGACAGAAGACACTGCACACCAGTATGTGAGTGAATCTGAATCTATTTTATTTTTCAGAAGCAGGAGTATATATTTGCTAACTTTTGGCAGTAACTTAAACCCCAAGCAGGAAGCGTCCCAGGCTTAGGGCCAGGGAGTGATAATCTTAAACAATATGTGTTAATTAATTTTTTCACCTTTGTTAAACTTTAATCTTGTTACTTAGGAATTTATACTTAATTAGCTTGCAAAAGCAAACATGCTATACCCTAGCCCCAATACTTCCTGTTCTATTTAAATTGATTCTTTTTTTTGTTGGCCAGATTTTCTTTCTTTTTAACATAGTTACGTAATGTTTTTTATCCTCTGTTGATCTAATACAATAGGGTGGCCCATTCCTAGCTAACCTTTCCATGAAATTTAATTGATTATGTTTGGCCCATTTTCCTTTGATATTAACTATTCTTTGCCCATACTTATCATAAATCCCTGTGTAAGGCAGAGGGGGGTCAGGCACTTGAAGTAAAAGGTTTCTTGGGGGCTTTAGTTTGTAATTTCTGATAGAGAAACTTCCCTGGATCAAGGGTAGTTGTCTCATGGGAATTTTGTAAATCCTCCTCCATGAGCGCTTTCATTTGAAGCTTTTGTATAAACTCTCTCATACTACTCACAGAAGGTAAAATTTCACGATTAGCTTTCACAAAGGGGTTATCTAGAGGGTTTCTAGTAACTCCTCTGGAGTTTCTATTTTTCAGTTTCAAATTGAGTATTACATGAAAAAATATATATATATGGGAATTAAACAAATTACAATTACCAGTACAAAACATTCCAAGATCCCTGCGCCCAATTCCCACATGCGGTGTCCTTTTCCTGGAGAAGCGATTCCTTGAAGCGCTCTCCTCCACCCACGGACCTTGTCGCAAGGCGTGGATGGACTAGGACGCGGCATGGACGGAAAAGGGCGCCGCATCTCCCCCTTTTTTAATTTTTAATTTTAAGCCAGATAGCTGTGCTTGAAGGTTCTTGACAGAGGAGATGATCACTCGGAAGATGACTGGAAAAATAAGAACGATAATTGTCAGGGGTGCACTAAGCAGGCAGCCACAGGGAACCACTTTTGGAGCTTATTGGAGGAAGGATATAGTTGGAGCAATTGCAGAGCAGAGCTTAGAGGGTCAAGGCAGGGCACAGGTAGAGTGGGGCCGAAGTAGGGGGATCCTGAACTTCTCACTCTGCTCCAGCAAAAGATCTTATTGAGAAAGAAACCTAAGAAAGGTAAGGTCAAAACCTATCCAAGGCACAAGAGATGGCCTTAAAGAGAGATGACAAACATCCAGGCCATGGCAGTGGCAGAGGCAAGTGAAGTGAGATGAAGGTGAAATTTATGAAAATGGCAGAGTTCTAGGTAGAAGTTGAAGGGAGATCATAATAGATGATCAGCAATGGCGGGACTTGAGACAAAGATGAACAGTGTGAACCACACAACGGAGTTATAAGTAATACAGAAGAAAAGGGGGGGATGTATATTTTTTATTTTATTTTTATTTTATTTGGTACCAGGGATTGAACTCACGACTTCACACTTGCCAGTCAGGCACTTATGCCACTGATCTAAATCCCCAGCCCCATGTAAGATTTGTATTTTCTGCTAAATAAAACCTGAACTCCTAACCTTATCTTCAGGCTTCTGTTTGCTGTGAAATATCATCTTCCTGCTATGTCCTGACAGATGCTGCCAAGGTACCAGTCACTATTTCCAAAAAATGGCTTCCCATATTCCGCCTTTATTTTACTCCCTTAGTCTAGAATTTTCTTTCCATTCCCATCACACCAATAATGGACTGGTTTTCCAGAAAAAATCCAAGTCCAGCCAGAATCTCAGCACAGGGCCATAACAGGAAATAAAGTCTTTGTGAATGAAATTAAATTAATGATTTTTAAAATGAGATCACCCTGGATTTAGGGTGGATCTTACATCCACTGAGTACTGTCCTCGTAAGGGGAGAGGACACACAGACACAGAAAGGCAGCCCATGTGATGCAACCACTGTGCAAGGCTGGCTCAAGCCAAAGGATGCAGGAGACACAAGGCTGAATAGGCAAGAAGGTTCACTCCCAGGCCTTCACGGGCACTGCGGCCTTAGAGCTCAGGGCTGGCACATGCTAGGAAAGGGCTCTGCCCCTGGGCTGCACTTCAGCCCCTACTGACACCTTGAGTTCCTCTGCCTGGCTTCCAGAAGGGTGAAAAAAATAGATTTTGGTTTTAATCCACCAAGTTTGTGGCAATTTGATGCAAACTAAAACAACATCATAACCTCTCATAAAATGCAATTTAATTTTTCTATCCTTTTTCTTACAATTCAAAGTTTTGCAAGTAAAAGTTAAAATAGAAAATCACCCCTCTGTGATAACACTCCTATCAAGAGCAAAAACCTCTCCTATGAACACACCCAAATCTTTAAAGGCATGGCCTATAGCTTAAAGACCTTTGGATCACTCCCCAGAATATGTATCAGTTGCTACTGTTTGATGAATGATTGTCTGATGACATATCATTTGGAGTCCTATGTCTGTCCTTAAAGTAACATTTCCCTGAAGGCAAAGCTCAGGTCATCATTATGTATATTGATATCATCTAGCAAAGGATCTTAGCACTAAGTACTAAAATGTTAACAAGTGCTAGTCAGATTAACATTTTCATTGACCATCTATAACATAGAAAACTAAAAATATTTCTTTGTTGAAAAAAAACCCAAAATAATGCTGGGGTTTGTGGGGTTTTTGAGTCTCCCATCTTGCCTGGGAGGCTTCATAGACAAGTCCTCATCCTACAGCAAAGGGTGGTACACCTGTTCTTCTGAGCCACTCTTGAACCTGGCGATGAACACCATAGTCACTGTGGTTGTGCTCATTTACCGTCATGGAGACCATCCGTTAGTTGAAATGTTGACCATGATAGCCCCATCAAATACATTAGCGTCTTATTACTCAAGATGGAAAGCTAGATAAAGGTCAATGTCTTTTATTTCATCAGTGAACATTCAAGCCCTGTGTGGTTTAACTATCACACTGTGGCCTCCTGCATACTGTGATTTTGATGTAGTTACATTACAGTTTCATTCTCTGGCCTCATTTCATTTGTCTTTTGCCACTTGCATCTAGGCTAATTCAACATCAAGCAGGATTTCTTCTATAGCACATCTTCATACCTCCTGCTCTTTCCTAAGTGAAAACACCTCTTAATTTATTCTACAAATAGAACCACTTCCTCAGGTGCCAGGTTTCTGTGGCTCCAAGTTTAGAGGCCCAATACGATTCAAATACCAGGTTTTCATTACAAAGAAAACAAATGATTCACTCACATGAAAGAAAAGCAAAACAAAGGAAAAAATTAAGCAAAATTTGTGACTCTTAAAATGTTTTAAACTTCTATCACCAGTAGTGCTAACTAAACTTAATTTCCCTCACTTAACCATTCAATATAAAATTACATTTCTTTTTTCATGTTACGACTTGCTTTTTTGTGTAGCAACACTGCAGCACTGATTCGTGTGGCCTTTGATTATACAATGTCTCATTTTAATGTTACAGTGTTTCAGCTTCGTTGTAGGTTAAATTGGCTCTTCTAGACTTAAATTTATTATAAATTTCTATATCCCATAACTCGAGTGGAGTTAAAGACTAATAGAATAATTCCATATCCATACAGCTAGCTTTTAACTTCAAAGGTTCTAGAAAATCCTCCTGAAACCTTTTTAATTAAATTCAAGGCGGTGCATCCTTAATTCACCACCAGATGCTGGGTCCCCGCCACGTGGTTTCACCTCCTTAGACTTTGGAGGAAGAAACTTTAAAATAGATACATTTTTATGTTCTACAACAAATAATAGCACTCTGTGTCTTGTCTGGTAGAATAAGACATTTGACTTTTAATTTAGTACATTTGCATTTAGTTTAAAGAGGCTTATACCACATTCCTAAGTTTTCCACTGTCATCTCTAGATTGACTTGAAATCCTCCTATTGTAATGTGCAACAAGATAGCACTTACTAAGAAAAATTTTAAGTCAGTAACAAGCAAACTCAAATAAGCACAACTGTCATGCAACGTTCTAGAGTCAGTATAGTTTCTGGACTGGGCCCCAAGAAGCGGAAAGTGAGATTTGAAGGAAAAATCTAGGGCTTCTGAGACGCTGAGATTCAAGGATAGGAAATCAGCAAAGAGCCAGCTGGACTCAGGGCCTCGGGGTAGCCACTGCGCGCCCTCCGAAGTTGGGCGGAAACTTCCTGGACTTGGAGGGCGGAGTGGGCGACTCTGGGCGAACCTGGGTTCCCCTACCCTGGGCGCACACTTCCCTCCAGGAGCGCGGGGAGCACCGGGGTGCGCGGGTCCCCAGGGGCGGAGGAGGCGGAGTCTTGGGGTGCAGGAGGAGCCCGGGGGGTGGGGAGGAAAGCGCGGGCCGGGTTGGGGAGGAGGCGGTGCAAGGGACCCACTCACCCCCGGGGCGCTCGGGCCGGATCGGGCGCCAGCGCAGGACGCGCTCGCCTAGCACCACGTCGCAGCCGCCCCTCCCGACCTCGAAGATGCCCCGCAGCAGGACCCGCTCGGCCGCCGCCGGGGTCTCCGCGGGAGGCTGGAGCCGCGTTGGGGGCGCCTCTTCCTCCCGGCCGTCCTCCAGGGCGCTCACCCGGCTCCCGCGTCTCCCCCGGGGCATGGCCAGGCCTGGGCCGGGGTCCAGCGGGGTCTGCGGCGGCCAAGGTGGAGGCCAAGCCAGCCGGGTTCCAGCGGGTTCCAGCCGCGTCCGGCGCTGCCCGGCAACGCGCGCCCGCTGAGACGGGGGCGGGGCCGTTCGGGGCGCGCTGGGCTGCGGCCCTGCGCGCGGAGCTGCTCGCACCCCAAGGCCACCGCGCAGGGCCGGGCGTGCTCCACCCACTGGGCGCCTCCTTTTCAAAAGAATTTAGCTCGCTGCGCCAACCTGAGTCCTAAACCCAGCGCTCCTGAGATTTAGCGCGCGCGTCTTGTGGGCAGCTTATGAAAATGCAGCTTCTTATTGAACAAGTCTGCAAGTCTGTATCTCTAAAAAGTGCCCAGCGGCTGCGGACGCTCGGTGTGTCCGCTGCCCTTCAAGGGGCGAGTTAGCACTTCTCAGGGCCGGGAGAGCTTACACCGCTTTAGTGCAGTGGGTGCTCACCTCGCCGCACCTCTGGTTTCTTCCGCCGATTTGCACCGGCTACCTTTGGCTCTGCAGGAAAGTGGCTCTGTGCAGTCTTAGGGATCCTGATTTCCCGGGATAGCTCCCCTGTAGTCTCCCCTCTGCCCGGATCTGGCATTTCTGGAGAGATGACAAGCAGCAGCATTCCTTCTCCAAAAGGCCACTGCTATCAAGTACTATCACCTGGACAAAAAGAACCCGGAGACATTCCTCAAATTAGCTGTTAGTTTGGAAAGCAGGAGGCGAGAGACCGTGGTTCTCAGGTGTGGCTGCCTATTATAGAGAGTTTCCTGGGGAGCTTTTAAAAATCCAGTTTACCCAGGCCACTGCTCAAAGACAATTAGGTCAGACTCTCTGGGGGTGGGACTCAGACTTCAGGATATTTTTAAGTTTTGCAGATGATTCTAGTATTTAGCTAAGACTGAGACCATCAGGCTTTAAGTAATTTACCACGGAGAGCTGATAGTTTGTTTGTACAGGAGCAGATCTGGGAGGTCATATATAACAAGCATGAGACCTTTTTACAAGGTCATTACAGTTCTCCTGAGCTAAAACCAGGAGTTACAGGAGTTAAATTCATAGCTGTGAAGCTAGGACCAGCATGCCAGTGCCTAACCAATTCCACGGACTATGCAGCCATTTCTTGTTTTGTCCTTATGGTCACGCTCAACGTCAGACAGAAGAGCTGACTAGCTCAGACGGTTTGAGGCCTAGCCAAATCCCTTTCAAACATAATGTGCCCAAGTGCCAGTTGAGCTAGGTCTCTACCGTTTCCTGCACTTGAAGCAAACACCCAGGCTTCCAGGGGAAGCTTCAGTTTGATCTCATTGCAGTGAGCTGCTTCTTGAAGCAGAAATACAGCTGCTCCTGAGCCCCATGCAGGCTCTGGGGGGCTCGCTCAGCAGTCGTTGGTGGCAAAGGCATGGTGGTGCAGGGTGAACTGCAGTTCTGGAGTCAGCATCTTGTATTCACAGCTGTCAGGCAATCAACGCGATTAGAGCTCCCTGGCATTTTAAAAGCTCACTGAGTCAGGGCAAATAGGCCAAGGCAATGGCTGTTTTGAGGACCCTTGCAAAGGGGAACACTGCTGCTTTTCAAGCTTCAGTCTGGCCATGAATCAAAAACGTTGACTTTGAAGTGTGTGGAAGATGGCAGTAATTAGTAGGAAGCAAGAAGGAGGAAGTAGTAAGGACTTTCCCTCGGATGGCCTGTCCTCTTCCATGACTAGATCGCAGTGCCACAGAGCGTGGTCTTCAGATTCTATACACATACATCAGGTCCATGCTTTCCAAGGGGAGTGCAACTGATAGTGAAAATGTGTAAACATTTTTTTCATCAGTTACAGTAATCAGTTACTCCTCCTCACACCCTACCATCCTTGCCGCTTTCTGAAGCAGTTGTGAAGTCTTCCTTGGTGAGTATACTCCATCCTACTCTCATGGGTGCCTCAATGTCCTCAGCTGATCTCAGACATTTACCTTGCCTGGTCATTTTGAATTTAGGAAGAGCCAGAAGTTCCCTGGTGCCAGACCCTGTGAATAAGATGGGTGAAGACGCACTGTCCTGTGTTGCTGAGCCTCCCTTTCCTCTGGATAGTCCTTGGCAGCAGCGTTCGCTGTATTTCTTTGCCACACCTCGTGAAGATACTCATGAAAGGGGACTTCTAGGACTGCTTCAGAAAAATCACAGGAACAATGGGATAACTGTGTTCAAAATGAGAGGGTCATTAATGGTGGTGCATTTTTTGCTATAATAAAATTTGAATCTAACCATTTGCTATATATTTTGGTCACACCTCACACTATCCAGGGCTGCACAAGTGAAGGGACCAGCCTTGGTCCCTCTTCCAGATATTGCACCTAAACTCCCTACCTCACACCTCCACTCAGCGGTCTGATAAGCACCCAAAGGCAAGCAACATGATTAAAACCAGAGTCACGATTTTCTGTCACAAACATGTTCCTCCCAAAATATTCTAACTCAAATCATCAAAGTCTTTGATACCAGCCTTGTCTCCTGTGTCTCAAGCCTCACATCTAACCCTAGGGCAAGTTCTATCCATGCCATCTCCAGAACATCCTGCTCTCAGTCTGCAGTTGTCCTACCTGACCCTCAGCACCTCTCAGGGAGCAGTGTTGGCAGCTTTGCTTTCCCCTCCACTGTACTGAATCTCCCAGTCTACAACTACTTTCTGTCTAGAGGTTACCTTGCTTCTTGGTGGTAACAAGAGTATGTCACAGGAAGCCCAAATTCTGAGAAAGGGTTTGGCTGTGTGATGCTTCAACAAAACCCCCAGTTTTAAATTTAACTTTGTCATTTTTCTGCATTTGGCATTTCTTCCAGTTGATAAAATTTAAAGAACTAAAGCCACAATTTCATGAAGAAGATGGAAAGTTACTGATGGTTTCAAAAATAATGTGTACAGTAAGATAAGAAGGTAATTATGAATAATTATGCAACCACTTATTTGAAACATGTCCCAGGTGGAGTAAACAGCAGCAGCAGTGGCCCTGAATAAAAATGGACGTGGCTTTCTGGGATCTATATGGAAGGACACAAACGTTTTAAGAACCAGGTTTAGGCAGGTGGACAGGAATCATACTGCATGAGATCTCTCAAGTCTTGGTGTGTTTGGTTTTTATTCTGCCCCAAGTGACTATGCCTTCGTAAAATATATTTCTGTAAGCTGGTGTTTGATAAAGAAACGACGTTGGTGGTGATGTGATAATGTAAGCACTAGTTACAAATTTTGAAGCTAACAGACTTCCGCAGATAAAAGGCAGTGATGTATGACTGAATATCCACTGGCCAAAGTTTACATTCATATTAGTTGGTCCTGACTAGAATGAGACAGACATCTTTGTCCCTTGCACCAAGACAGTGTATCTATCAATTTGTCTGCTCTGTCTGAGAAGGTGGCCCAAGCTTCTGGGGCTGTCACATTGGCCTATATCCTAGAACTTGCCTTGCTTCTCCTGGAAGTTGGGTATTTTGGGTTGACAGCATGCTTACAGATTTTTGGAAAACACTGTTACTAACAGCAGAGAGATGTTCTTGGTCTTTGGCTGAGACTTGGATTTCTAAGAGCCAGAGATAGAGACTTTGGTCATGGTATGAGCCAAATTCCTTTGATGTATAAAGTGACCAGAGGATGTCAAACTGGGTTTCTTATGTGATTTAAAAATATACTGAATGTTTGCATTTGAAAAGAATTACTGCAGTAAAAGACACATTGATATCACCCACCTGCAAAATATACTTATTTCATTGTTCTTGCCATTTTATTTTTTAAAAATATTTTTTATGTTCTTAAAAATTTCATTGGTGCATTTTATCTATATGTTTCTTCTTCCCATCCCACTTTTTTAAAAATTTTAAAAACACAACAAAAAAGATATAATATGGAATTTCAAAAAAGCAAGAAATTAACACTAGTTAATATATTGCATATTATCTTAAAAGTAGTTATTCAGATTGCAAGATTTAAAGATAAAAAAATGATCAAACAATCAATGAAAACACAAACTGTTCTTTTTACAGAGGTTAGTAGAATAGTTATCTATCTTGTGTGTGTGTGTGCGTATATATATATATATATATATATATATATATATATATATATATATCTACATACATAAAATCTCCCTTCTTTCTTTTCTCCTTTCCCCCATCCTGGTTGTTTTTTTCCTATGGAGCACTTTCTTTCCCTTTCATTTTCACAATATCTATTGTACATTTTGGATCTTACTACTCTTTTGGTTTTTTTTTAACACTAGGGAGACAATATGATATCTACACATGTGAGTTTGATTTATTGCACTTATGAGTATGGTTTCAAGTTATATCCATTTACCTATAAGAGTCTCATTTATCCTTCTTTATAGCTAAGCAATACTTCATTGTATAAAAATACCATATCTTTTTTATTCATTCTGTGGTTGATGGACATTTTGATTGTTTACAAGATTTAGCTATTACAAATCGTGTTGCTATAAACATGGGGCACATATATCGCTGTGGCATGATGCTTTCAGTTCTTCTGGGAAAATACTCAAAAGGGGAATACCTGGATTGAATAGAACCTCCAATCCTGTTTTTTTTTTTTTTTTGAGGAATCTCCATACTGATTTTCACAGTGGCTGTACCAGTCTACACTCCCACCAACAGTGGAGAAGAGTTCCTTTTTTTCTATAGCCCCACCAACATTTATTATGGGTTGATTTCTTGATGATAGCCATTCTTTCTGGAGTGAGATGGAAACTCAGTGTTGCTTTAATTTGCATTTCTTGAATGACCAGTGATGTTGAACATTTTTTCATGTATTTATTTGCTATTTATATTTCTTCATCTGAGAAGTGTGTGTTCATCTCAGACGCCCATTTTTGGAGAGGGTCTTTGAACTTGTGATGCCTGATGTTTTTCAGTTCTTTATATGTCTAGATAGAAATCCTTTGTCTGAGGGACAGTTGGCTAAACTCTTATCCCATTCTGTGGGACAAACCATATTCATAAAGAAATAGATCAAAAAATAAAATGCATAGAATAAAGTCTGAGGCAGGAAGATTTCAAGTTTGGAGCCAGCCTGGGCAATATAAGGATCTTAAGACCCTATCTGAAAATAAAATAAAATAAATAGGTGATATAGCTCAGTAATAGAGTGTTTGCCCATGATACATGAGGTCCTGAGTTCAATCCTTTCTATGTTAAATAAAAGTGCACATCAGTATACCTATATGCATCCAACTTAATTATTGCAATTATTTCAAATGCCATGACAGAAACTTAAAATTTTTGACAAGTTCAGTCAAAAGCCAGCATGGATCACCACTACATGTGCAGTCACCCAAAGAGTCAAGATCTCAAAAACTCTTGCCTTTCAGAAATGCAGAAAGGATATTTCTTTATTTATTGAGGAAGTTTCAACATTTTTATTTGCACACAAAAAAAGTTTTACACAAAGGCAATATTGTGATAACATACATTTTTGTAGTTGACTTTGTAAAAAATGTTTTAAAACCATCTGAAACTCTCTAAAACTCTTTACCCCATGGATATCTGTGGTGTTGAAATGATACAAAGAGGAAATACTTAACAATAAATGGTAAAAACAAATACTGACAATTCTACAACAAGAGGTAAGAAAGTAAAAAGGGAGAAAATCTAAAATGAAAAGTCAACATATAGACAAGTATATTATAATGACAGATGATGGACAATTGCCTAGAAGTAATCCATTAAACTGGCCAACTTCTGAAGTTAATAGCTAACTATATTAGGAATATTGGCATCCTGATATGTAGCTGCTTTTATTCTGTTAGGGCATAGATTCACAAGATACTTACACATTCATTTTCTATGTGGTATTCCTCTCTTTGATACCAGCATGAACACATTCACTAGACATTACATTCAAAATACATCCATCTGAAATGGCTTTTCAGAGTTCCTGAGTTGACTTTATGTCTCCTTCTCAGAAGATCCACCCTGTCCAGCAAATTAAAAGTTGACATCTACTCAATGGTATCTTCTTCATTTTCCACTGCTTAAAAGCACATAGTGGATTTGTTTATTTCTTACTATCTTTCTTTTTGGATCAGATTGGTACCCATTATTATTTGAACTGAGTCCCCGAATGACTCCTTGGTTTAAACGTGAGGCTTTGGGAAGGTGATTGGATCGTAAAAGTGCTCAATTCGCCAGTGGGTTAATTCACTGCTGAGTTGACAGCTGACGGCTTTGCTGAGGTGGAGTGCCGTTGGAGGCAGCTCACGTGACTGTGATCTGGAAGGGTGTGTGTGCTTGGCCCCAGCTTTCCTTCCTCTTGGGCTCTTCCTGTTCTCTCTCTGTTCCCAGCTGCCATGAGGTGAGCAGCCCTCCTCTGCCATGGCCTTGCACTACGCTGTTTCCACCTTGGAGCCAGCCAACCAGCAACAGAAATCTCTGACACCATGAGCTAATATAAACCTCAAGTCATGGGTGTTGGTATTTTGTCCCAGTGCTGGCAACATGACTGGACAATGAGAGCAGCGACCCAGCATTTTTATTTATGCCTCTATATCTTGTCCTGAAACAGTGTTCTTTACATGCATGATGAATAAAGAGTTTTAAAATTGACTCATGTATTAATTTCTGATATTAAACATAACAGAATATGCTAATTGTATTATGGCTCATGGGTAAGAATGGAAGATTCCTAACAGTCAGCCATATTTATTTTCTCCATGTTTACATACCCTTTCAGTAAGATGAATAGTTGTGTCCATCTTTCAGTTATTTCTAACATTAAATGGGAACATTGTCAAGGTGTCCAGGGGACGACTTCCTTCTCATGCTGAGTGGAGATTTTGTCAGCATGTTCCTGGTACTCTGGCTCCTGCTTCCCAAAAGGTAGAGGGCCATATGTCCCTACAACAATTACAGGAAAAAAATAGAGCAAATCCTAGAATCCCACAGAGTCAAAATATCATATTCTCTGCATGTGTCAGTTTTCTGCACTCAGATTGAAAGTCTGTTTAACAGGAACTGCTTGGTCACTTTCTAGGACACCTCTTACCCAGCATCTCACTGTAGTAACAAGAAGTAACACAGCAAGGAAGAGGATAGTGCTCCTTCCCTTCTCTCAAGTGTTTCAAAGCTCCCTTTTCAGTAGCCTCTGGTATTTATAAGATGAAATAAAAATTTGCAATGTGTATCTCCCCCAGTTAGGAAGTTGAAAGCATTTCACACTAACTGCTAACAATGCAATACTGGAGAATTTTAAATTAGGTGTAAGCAGGCACATCAATAAAATAAGTAGTATAAATCATAAAACTATCCTCATTTTCTGCACTGTATTTATATATAGTTCATATTATAACTGTAAAAAAAAGAGACTGTACAGAGAAGGCGATGCTGGAAAACAGCTCATTGCTTTCAAGTTTCTTATGCATAGACATCAAAGAGTCTGCACTGGACTTTGCTGCCGTTGACTCTTACTTCACCATGTGTCATTGCTTTGAGTGTCTATATCAACCACTTATACAACTAAAATTGATTTTAAAGTAACAATTGATTTCTCACAATAAAAATATTATTTCTCAAGAGGTCCAGTGTCTTGCTGTTCTGGGTTAGTTTTTCTGATGGATGCCGTTAAGAAAGTCAGGGTTTTTCAAGATTTTAATTAACTACCCCCATGTAGCAACCCCACTGGTGGCTTCCAGATGGCTCCTGGGGTTCTAGCTATCATTATCTCCAGAAAGGGTCCAAGAGCAAGTATAGAAAGGAAAAGATATTTTTTTCCTTGGGCATTTTTTTAACAGAGGAAAAAAAATGTTGCTTAAAATCCCATGTAGCAGATTTCCTCTTGGGTCGTACTGTTTAAAACTGGGCAGTAAGTCAGAACTACAGTGTGTGCTTAGGGAGACCTTTTTTTCCTCCAGTCACAGGAATCAAACTCAGAACCTCATGTTTGCCAGGCAGGCCCTGTGCCACTGAGCTATATCCCCAGCCCTGGTTAGGTAGACTTTGAAAGGTGTCTTCAAAGTCTTTCAAGGTAGGAAATGAGCCCCACTGGCATAAAGAAAGAAGGGGAGACAATTACTGGGGAGGCATCAAGTGCCAAATTGTCTTTTTCTTCGAGACTGTAATAATTTATCTACATCTGGATAATAACCTCCAACCATTTTTATTAAAGCAATGATGATCTATGTTGCTTATGCTTCTCTCCTCTGGATGAACACAGCCAGGTAGTCCTGCTCTATGCCTGTCATTTAGAAATCCATCCTGAGATCTGAAAAAATGATGGCAAATTTCAACAAAGAGCAGAAGCTTCCGGTGGCTTAAGGCCTGGGCCTGCATCAGCTATAGCACCATGTCTGCGTGTTGCCATTCATCAAAGCAAGTCACAAAGAGAAAGGGAAACAACAGCTACCACTTGAAAGGAAGTGTGGCAGTCACATCTAGAGGGACAGGTACTTAGGAAGCCAAAGGAAACTGTTTTTAGTAATCTTTGCAGACTGAGTAACACAATGCACCCTTTGGTTAGCGGTATCTCCTATGTGCAAAATACACTGACTCTCTTCCATACCTCCAAGGTTCATCCAACTATGATATCAGCAGCAAAGTCCAGTACCTCATGGATGTGGCTCTTTTGGGTGTATTCATCTTATTCTTGAGCCCATGAGATGAAAATACAAGTCATCTTCCCACACATGTTCAATATATAATGAGAGACAAGGAGAGAATAATGATCATAGATGTTCCCAATAAAAAGAGAAGATGAATTGAGGTTACAATAAACACCTACAGTATCATGGTCTCTGAACTTTGCTTGGTCCTAATTCTTGCTATGCTAGTATTGATTAAGTCTTGATGGGTCTTCTGCTGATCTATGAGAAGTTGCTCTAAACCATCTATGTTCTCCTTTCACCTCATCTTATGTGGAAGACCGACATGCCTCCCTGTTTACCTAAAAGACCTGGGTGTTCTTTCTGTTTCTAGGACAAAATATCCACTGTGCATAACTTACAGGAGAGATTTATTTGGGGCTCACAGTTTTAGAGGTTTCAGTGCATGGCTGGCTGGTTTCAATGCACAAACGTCATGGCAGAAAGAAATGGTGGAGGAAAACTATTCAACTCATGGTGGCCAGGAAGGATAGTAGATGGAAAGCACCGAAGAGGAAGGGAATAGATATAGTTCCAAATATGATACTCCCATGATCCTCTTCTATACCTACGCCCTCCTCCTAACAGCCCATTCAGCTAGGAAACACAGGAGAGTTTACTCTTTAATTAACTAGCACAGCTAGCAAATATAAATCCCTACTCCTCACTTATCTTGACCCCTAAAATTCTCTTTTGCAATCCTGACTCCTATATCTGGGGGAACAAAAAGAATATCCTTCTCATTCAATGTAATTATTTACCAATCTTTTAGTTCATCTCTTCTCCATACACTTCAGTTGGTCATTCACATACACACACATTTTACTCAACTTCATCTTCACTATATTCAGGGTTTTCTCCATGTACAAGCAATAACAAAAGTGCTGTATCAGGTAATTCTCTTTGCTTATGGCAAAAATAGAATTGAAATTGACCGTTAAAAATAAGACCTAACTGGAGAGATGGGAATAGTTTATAGGAAGAATTAATCTAGCAGCTCAAATTACATAATGCAAGCTATAGCTGGTCTCCATCCTTCTTTCTACCTTCCACAGTAGACACCCTCTTAAATTCCACATGTACCCCTTTCTCAGCTCTAACTCTCTACTCCTAGGAGCTAATGGCTGACACATATAAGACCTGTCCTCCAAATAAAAACCACATTTGATAGAGCAAGAGTGAGATCTCTTCATACTTTCCAAATAAAAAAGAAAGCTTCTCTTCTGCAGAAGCCCTAGGAAAGTTGTCTCACATACTATTTCGTCTTAAAAAGTTGACGCATTTATCTATCAATAGAGGCAGAACTATGATACGGTTTTCAGTTTTTTGGTAGTTAAAATAGGATGTAATTTTTATGCATATATAATAAGTAAGGGTGAGCAAGAAAGTGGAAGGAAAGCAAAGATAACATCAACTCTCCAAAACAAACATTTACAATAAGGTCCAGGTGTACACAGTATTAAAACTTCTCCTTAATTGAAAGCCTTCAGAGAAAATTAACACTAGCATGTGTTTAGAGACCTAAGGGCAGTCTCATAATCAGATGTAGAGTCTTATGGAACCAAGGTTGGAATCTCAACTTCCAGGTTTCAATATTAGAAATATAGTAATGGCTCAAGGCCCTAAATAATAGCACCCCACTAAAAAAAATAGAGAGACAAGCTTGTAGAAGCCATTGCACTTAAATTCATTTGAACCTCAAGCTTTCAAAAAAATATGAAACTGTGGAAATGCTACATTTGTTTCTTGACTCTATTTTTTATTATACATGTTAGCACACAAATAAAGTAAACATGGCATCTTCACATGGAAATTAAATAATGGTTGATATTTGATGCTTTTCTATGAAATGATAAGGATGATTTTTTACATCATCCTTAGTAAACTCTAGATGTCTATTTAAATTCACTCATATGAATGAAGAATAACTTTTACACACATACTTCTGATGTTTACTAACTAGCTATCATTTGCTTTCTTGTGCGAGTATCGATTCTGGTATTAATTAAAAATGCTGATAGTTATTTATTATCTTACCAAATGTTCACAGTAACATTCTCAGAATATTTGAATAAACTTTGCTACAATAATATGTATTTAATATCAATTTATGGTGGAATTCAGCATGATGAATTCAATTCCCATGGATGCCATCACAAAGTAACACAAACTGAGTAGCTTAAAACAACCAAAGTACATTGTGTCATCATTTTGGAGGCCTGAAGTCCAAAGTGAGGTGACATCAGGGTTGGCTCCTTCTTGGGGACTCAGAGAGTGAGACTCCTTGCCTCCCTCTAGCTTCTCATGATTTGCCACAACTCTTGCCACCGCTCTGTGTTGGTACAGCTCCCTGCCAACATGACTGAGAAAAAAACACTCAAGAATCTCTCCCACTTCTGCTGCCATCTTCACACCCCATTCTTTCTGTGTGCTGTGGGTTTGTAGATCTTGTCCTCTTATAAGGACATCAGTGATTAGACTTCACGCTCATCCTAACCCAACATAACTTCATCCTATTTTTCTTCTTACATTTGAATTATATCTGGAGAGGCTCCCGTGAATTTTTTAGGGCAAAGTGGGGCAGGAGGAGGGCACTTCTCAACATAGCAATTTTTCTCTTAACAATATGTTGTAAGAAAGATAAGTACACTATTAATAAGCCAAAAAAAAGCTCTTTTGTGTAATAGTTTTAGTATGCTAATCAGAGACAAAGAAGTATTAATATCTTCCTTTATCCAAAAATCTCATGTTGGCATTGTAAAACATACAAGCCAGTAGCCTTGCCTCTATTAACTAAAAAGTTATTTTAATAAATATAACTACTTAGTTTAGATGCACTAGACAGGCATCTATTGCTATTTTTTTTAAATTGATTGTATTTAAGTCACTGGCCAGAATAAAGATTGTTCAGTTATCTGTTAACTATAAGTGATATCACCCCACCTTTTTAGAACATTGTTATCCTCCTTAGCCTTGGATATTAACAGTACTGAGTAATGTACTTGCAAAGTACAACAGACTATAACTTTAAAATTTCTTTCTCTGAGTAGGCAAGCACTGCAGTTGCTAGTAATACCAGCGGTAAGGAATTAATAGTTGTCTTACACACTGTAGTACATCTCCACTGACATCACTATAAGGCTAACTGGCATCACTGAGAGAGAGCACTGACAAAATTTGTGTGCTAATCTTAGACATTAAACACTATAAAGCTGAGATGATTGGTTAGAGCAATTTTACACACCACTAAACGTGGAATAATTGTCAAAAGAGTGATAAACAGAAAGAGAAAGGGCAGAAATGTCCAAGAAAATTCTTAATGAAAGAAAAAAAATGCTGCATTCTGGAAACCGTTTATAATGTTTTAGTACTTTTTAATCCCAAATCCAGATTATAGCTTCACATATGTTATCTATAAAAAGAAAAGGTGACTGATAATTCATGATTATTGATCCTCAAAAGGAAGGGGAAAGTTGAGTGCCATGTCTGTAAGATTTACAGAGCTGACAATCATTTGTGCTGCTGACTAAACTCACATGATTTATAACATAACAGTTAAGGAAGCAGGCCTTCCCATCAGATTGGACTAATTTGAGTAACTTGGAAATATTTGAGGATTTCCTAAGTCTTCTCAGAGTGACAGCAGCAAACAAAAGAAACAAGGCTCTTGTTCTTGTGAAGCACACATCCTAGTGGGGTGACAGACAGGTTAAAAATGAACTAAATAAATAAATGCACAAGATAATGCCACATAGACACATATTCTGGAAAAAGGGAATACTACTATAATTTTGGTCATTTTGTGGGGTTGATGGTGATTGATGAATTACCATCAAAGAAAAGACTTCTTTGAGCAAGAAGCATTGAAATAACAACCTGAAGGGAAAAAGGAAACCAGAAGTGCAAATGTAGCTATCTTAGCTTCCTGCTGTATCCCCATTGTGGAATAAGGCCCAAGGCAGGTTTGATGATGCCCATGCAAGTAAATGAAAGCAATTCTTGATGACCTGTAGGTGTGTGAGGCCACCTTCCTGAGTAGCTGTCCTTAGGAAAGTCGAAAGAATGGTTAGCTTTTAATCTTAACAGTGAAGCAAATTACCCTATTACCACAGACATGTTAGATTATATTTACTGACTTATCTCCATGTTATTTCACAGTCAGAACCATACAAACCTGGGGATCTATAAAGATGGTTATTGTCACTATTTTTCTACCTCTAAAATAGCTGAGTAAGTAGCACAGCAGTATCTGGCCAAATCCACATTGAACCTACCTGCAGATTTACTCCAGCATTAACATAACACCCTGTACTTTAAGGCACTTTAAAATTAGCAATTTAACCAGGTAGTCCCCAGAGACCCTGGCCTTGTCGCCTCGTCAATGCCACCAGTTTGGCTACCCAGTTAATTCCATCAGAGCCATTGAACCAAATATTAGTATATGTGAAGGGAGTCCATGAGTCAATTGCAGGCACAGAATTCTTCCTGACATAGGAAGGCAGATGACTGCAACTTTTGAGTACATACAGTGCAGATTTCCAGTTGAATGGTTCTTGACGATAGTATCCTCTGAAACATAATGGCTGGCCAGGAGCCAGTGACTATGCTACCATTCAAATCACTGTGCATCCAATGCCTGGACACCTCTTTGCAGTGGTAACAAGAGTTCTCAGCCCTGGTGTTTTGCGAGATGTTAGGTTGGCTCTTTTATCTTTCAGCAGACTCTGGAATTGAAGATTTTATTTAGATGGTTTTCAGGGAGTAGGTAGTGATAGATGGAGAGAAAAGGAGAAGGGAGGAACTTTTAGTGTAGTTTAAGAAACAGCTTTGCTATTTTACACTTCCCATTAAGACAAAATCAGCTTTTATTTTGAAACCTAGTTTTATTAATTGTTTAATAGATTTTTCACTTTAAAATTCTTGTATAATTATAGAACTAAAACAGCTTGGTTCAAACTGTTAACTAATGATCCATAAATCATTTTAGTAATTGCTATTTCCCCTCAGAAAGTACATTAATTTTGTAAGAATGTTCTTAGATCTTTCAGATGTTGAAAACAGGGAGGTTAATTTTTTCGAGTGTTATTTTACTGTAATGTATTCAAAACCTAAAATTGATAGACTCTTTCAAAAATGTTATAAGCCTCCATTTAAATTTGTGCAGTGTCTTTCAAGAATTAAAAGTAGATGACAATATTGTGTAATTGCAATATAAATAAAAATCCAAATGCAGATTATTCCTATTCAAAAGAATTCTACAGCACTTAAACTATCAAAGTATGAAACTGTCTGTTGATTTTAAATATCAGTTTCTTCTAGAAGTAACTCTTTGGAGGAATTTCACATTAAATAAATAGATCTAAGTATCTTACTTGATAAGAATAATAGTTGTTCAACATAAAGGAACACAGAGACCCCAGGTATTATTTGTAGCAAGTATTACACAGCAAAACTGCAAGAAATATTTTTTCCAATAAAGCCAAAGTTGCCAGCATTTCTTCTTTGTGGTTGGTCTTCACACAGTAAAATCTTTTCATTTCAGTTAGGCATCCACAAACTGTAGAAGGTATAAAAATCTCTTTTAAACATGGGTAGAGAGTCATAAAAGAAATGATGAAGATAACTTAAAAGGTTTCTTGTGCTTTGAAAATGCCTTCCAAATATTCATTAAACATTTAAGTGAGTAAATTTGTAGAATATGTTTCTGACATTGGCACTGGTTCTGTGGTATTTCTCTCATCAGATGGAAGTGCTATGTGTTATGCAGAGTGCATGGGGTTCATTCATGCATAAACAATATCATTTTCATAAATTAAAACCTCCCCTGCAGAAGGAACATCTGTGCCTGCCTTTGAATAAAAGATGGTGGCATGTGAGTGACTCCTTGACTGACTAAAAGAATCCCTATGTTTTAGAAAGAAATTGTATAGCCAAAATGAAAAACCAAAAGAAATCCAAACATAAACTTCAGTCTTCATTTCTACCTTACAAAATAAAGTGCACCATCCATATTTACCTGCTTGCTGTTTGAAGAACTGGTATTCTTAAAATGTTATTCTCTCAGTATATCTTCAGTTTATGACAGCAACAGTTTTTAGTCTGCAGGAAGATGTCTAATTTTAATTACAGGTGAAATTTAGCTGCTTAACAGATCAGATCAGATTGAAATGTTCACTTCACGGTCTCTTATTCTAAAAGGCTGGCAGTGTTCAAATATAAGTATTATATCTCTTCAAGTAAGAGAACAATCCAGAGAGTAGAAGCAACAGCTTGATTCCAAAATAGCAACCCTGATTCACTTGGAAGGAGATGGCTGCATTTGGGATAAAGTTGGGACTAACTTTAATGTATTTCTGCCATGTGATGAAGGCTGATGGAAAACATGTTAAAATGATGTATCTTAAATTGCACTCAAACACTTTTTAACACTGAAATATTCCTTACTGTCACAGCAGCTCTACTGGCAAAGTTATTAGAATGGCTAATTGTTCCTGTCCATTAAATTACTCACATTTTGCTGGAGCAGCTTGTTAAATGAGATCAGCTTTTTGGAACGCCTAAATCACCAATGAGAAGAAGATTAAAGGAACAAGCTTGGGAATGGAGGTAGTCATCCAATGTGGTGTCCAAATCAGGGGAGGAACAATGGAGTTACTAATGACAATAATCAGAGCACTGTGGTAGGGCCAGGGTACAAATGCCAAAACATTATTCCCTAGAAATTATACCTGTCAGTCACTCCTTACAGGAAGGAGATGCCTAACTATTTTTAAGTGGACTTAACAAGGGACAAAATTATCTATAAGTTACTTTCTAATGAACCACATTTAAAAAAAGAGAATAGAGCCCCAAAGAGAGATAGGGAACAATTGCACATTACTAAAGTATAACACTGATAAGATGGTCTTGTATACAAATCATTCATTATTATGTTTCTACTGAAAAATTATGGAAGCCATTACAAGATTTATGAAAATTCTTAAAAGGCTACTTCTTGGGTCCTTTCAGTTAATTAAATCATTTTCCTGTCATATTTTTAAAGGTCTATAACTTTCTCTTTGGGTCAGAACTTTTTTGCAAGACAGACGTTCAGTTCAGCAAATGGACAGGTACTGGAACACCAAGAAAATGATGAGTTAATAGGTTTTAAGTGTATAGATAAACTTAGCTAAGGTACTGCTTTATGTCTTGCTTGGTAATAAGTAACTCAATTCACCTTTAAAAAACATAAGAAAACATGCAACACAGTCATTTAAAAGAATGGGAACAAAAAACTTAAAGGTGAAGGCACTTAAACAAAAATGAAAACAATTGTCTGTCTTGCTCATTCTGCAACCTTATATATCAAATAATGAAAGATTAGTTCGGTCTTCTCATTATCTACAAAGAATTAGCGAATCCCTAAGTAAGCTACACAGTGTATAGCTTACGCCAAAGTTTTCTCTTTTTACTATATTTTACAAATGGTAATAGCATTTTAAACTCAGCAAATAAAGCAGCTACTTCCCCTAGGAATAACTGCATATGTCAAAAACCACTTCAAGAACAAATGCAACAATTGCTCTGATTTTCAATACTATTTTATTGCAACTGGATGAGTGTTTTCTAAATTGTGCATTACACCATAATATATAGGATTACAAACAAGATTACAGTACAGATCAATTCCAGTGGTACCAGTGTCACATCTCAAACAGCACTTATTCTGAACTGCATTTTACATGCAATAGCTATTGTTCTAATTATGAATTAAATGGTTTTAATTTTATTTAAGCTACTGTACTAATTGACTACAATAGGTATAAATCCCAACATTAACACCTGAATAGATTTAGGCTCAGATTTATTACATGAATACATGATAAACCACCATTTGTGTGACTATGTATAAAATCATGCATTTATATTTCCTGGAAACATCAATAGCTTCAAATGCTCTATAAAATCATGGAATGCAAAGGAGTAAAAGACTAAAAAGAAACAGTGCAAATTGTATGTGATAGTCAAGCAGCTTTTGATTTAAAGAAGTGTATGTTGGCATTTATTTATAATATGTATATACAAGCTTGTGCAAGTCATGAATTGATATGTTTTGATAAGGAATGTATCTTTTTTATCCTCTTGACAGTTATGGATCTGGTTTATACTTTAGGGAGAGGGAAAGACTTTAAAGTGGAATGAATTGCTCAAATTGTGCAATTTTTTTACAATTAGAGAAGAAAGAAGTGCTAAGGCAACACAATAACTTTCTAAGCACTTTTCTGCTGGTTTAAATTAGTTAAATTATTTTGTATAAATTAGATATAATTCTACTTTTCTGATATGTATAAAAATTGATGAAGCTGCATGGTTTTAAAATAGGAAATCCACATTATAAAAAGTCATTAAAAATTCTGTACAAAATCACAACAAAATAATTCAGCATGGGAAAGGTAACAAGTAGTAAAATGCTGGTTGAAAAATATATATTTATATATATTTTAATTGGCCCATTACTAGTTTAAAAATTGCATAGATCCTAATTATTGCTTGTGATTTTGTTATCCCGATCAGATAATTAATATGATCTTAATACAGCTACACCGAATTCGTGGTGCACTTTTTTTTTTTACTGTATTATCTTTTAAAATAGAAGAGCTATAGAAAATAATACATAAGGTGAACAGGAACTTTGATCCCCTGTATCTTCTAAAGGCAGTAACGACAATAAATACATATATCACTTGAAGCTTGGAGTATTTGCACTTTGCAGCAGTAGTACCAAGAGGGCTGCCTTCTGTAAACAGGAAAGTCACCATAAGCCCAGTGGGTTCGTTTCCGGGCATGGTGAAGCTGTCGCGCCTCTAATCGTGGAAGATGGCATTGAGCTGGGCATTCATGACTCTCTCATGATGTGAATGGCTATCGAAGGACATAATATTGTCTATGGGAAGCTCGCAGCGAGGGGCAGCGGCGCCGGAGAAGATTGATCCGTGGCTTTGGGGCCCTGCCAGGGTCGCTGCAGGATAGTGCATGGTAAAGGCATAATTTTTTTCAAACTCGGCGGACGGTTCGTGTTTGAAAGAGAAGTTGCCATTGATGCTGAGCGGAGGGCTGAGGGGTCCGTCAAAAGAGGGGCTGGTGCAATCGGTCAGGGGGCTTTCGAAGAAGGGCTCCAGCGCGGCGCCGCCGTAGGCGTGCGGAGGCGGCTTCGCATGGAAGACGTGGGAGCTGTCCATGGTGCCGTAGGGCGGGCTGGGCAGCCCCGGAGACTGGTAGGAGTAGGGGTGCACGGGGAAGGAAGCGCTGGCCGTGGGCAGGTGCGGCGGCATGTCCTGGTTCTGCTCGGGCAGAAAAGTCCGAGGGTTGAGCTGCAAGCAGCCGGCCACCAGGTTGGTGGTGGGCTGCGACAGGCCCTTGCAGAGCGTCTGCACGAAGGAGACCAGGTCGGGGCTTTTGCCCGAGCGCAGGATCTCCGAGAGCGCCCAGATGTAGTTCTTGGCCAGGCGCAGCGTCTCGATCTTGGAGAGCTTCTGCGTCTTGGAGTAGCAGGGCACCACCTTGCGCAGGTTGTCCAGCGCCGCGTTCAGCCCGTGCATGCGGTTCCGCTCGCGCGCGTTCGCCTTCATGCGCCTCAGTTTAAAACGCTCCAGGCGCGCCTTGGTCATCTTCTTCTTTTTGGGGCCGCGTCTCTTGGGCTTCTGATCATCCTCTTCCTCTTCTTCTTCCTCTTCTTCCAGGTCCTCATCTTCGTCGTCCTCCTCTCCTCCGTTCCGCAGCGAGTCTTCCTCCACGTGCATGGCTTCGAGGTCGTCCTCCTTCTTGTCCGCTTCGTGGTCCTCGTCCTGAGAACTGAGACACTCATCTGTCCAGCTTGGAGGCCCCTGGGGCTGAGGGTCGCCCATCAGCCCGTTCTCGCTGTATGATTTGGTCATGTTTCCGTTTCCTGTATTCGACAAGGAAGAGGAACAAGCAGAAAGAAAAGGAGGAAAAAAAAAAAACACCGCTGTATTGAAAAGCCAGCCAGCTAAGCCTTGGGCTCCCACTTAATTCGGTACAAATGTCATGTGAAGAGAGAGGGACCAGCTCCTTGCAAAATGGATGTCTCTGCAGAAAAGTTACAGGCAGTGGTTTACAGTGTGGTGTGATATGCATATGCCCCCGCTGGTGCGCAGGAGAGACAGGGGTGCCGGTGCGTGGCAGCGGGTGTGTGTATGTGTGCATCGCTCGCGCGTGTGTATGTGCCACCGTGATTAACAGCGTTGATGGTGCTGGCCAGTCAGGCCAATGCGTGTGGACCTGAGTGTACACTGCAGAGACCTCATGTTTATCAGCATGTGTCCAGGGATTCATAACTCTACAAAACGATGAGTTTGAAAATCGCACGTTCTGTTCCCATCTCTGTACCGGCTTCTATGTAGTTGGCGTTTGAACTGCAGAGCCATTACATAATTTCCTAACACTGGGGATGATTTTTAAGACGATTAGAGCCAAAAGAGATTGAAGCGCCAATGCACGAAGGAGGAGCAAATAGGTAGTTTCCTATCGAATTATTCACTCATCAACGAAATATTGGGCAACTTCTCCCATCTCTCCCTCACCTTTCCCCCTTCATTTCCCATCCCTCGTCCTCCCCTAAATTTCTACCTCGTACAAAAGCGCTGGCTGGAGGCGAGAGCGGGCGCGCGGCGCAGAGCGCTCTCACTCGCGCCGCCGGCCGGCCGGGGATCAGGTGTGGAAGGCGCTTCTCTAATAAACAGCCCATTGAATGGGCCGCCCGCTCTTTATCTGGGCTTTCAAAGTTCGCCTCAAACCTCCCTTTAAAGGGTTGAGTAATTACGACGGTCAGCCATTGGCAATGGCCAAGTTGCTGCTTCTCATACCCAGTATAAAAAAAGCCCCAGTAAAGCAGCTGAATTTTTGGCTCCAGTGTCTGCAGGGGACTTGGCCGCCACAGGGCAGTAACAGGTAGCAGTCTGGGCCCGCTCCCTGCATCATGCTGGCCACCCCCTTCCACTAAACTAATTTTGAACCCCACTTATTTTCCGGGGTGTGGACGCTCAAGCTATCCACGTCCCCTTCATTCACTGAAAAAGAGAGTTTGACGCTCCCAAAGGGCTTACACACAGGCACACACAAAAAAATCTGAGTAGTAGGGTTCCTATTTCTCCTTTTCCTTAGAATTTGAAAAAAAAATCAACACTAGCAAATAATTACGGTTACTGTGTATTCTTTTTCTTCCAAAAAAAAAAACCACAAGAAGCTCCTATACTATTAAATTTTATTTAAAATTTAATCAGGAAGCCTGCAGGGGGTACTTGTGGGCCATTAGGAGGAAGATGCTGGTCCCCAAACACCTGCACTCGCGCCCAGATGGGCACAGACACTACCGGGAGGTACCTCGGTCTTCAATTACTGCTTTTATTCTCTAGCAAAGGGGGGAAAAATATCTACGAAAGGTCTGTAAATTACCTGTTGTTGTTAGCAGGTCCTGAGCAGTGATGGTCTCATAACCCTGGGCTCTCCGGACGCCGCGCCTCCTGCGTGGGCGAATTCCTCGTGTCCCGGCGGCGCGGGCGCTCAGGTTATATAGCGGAGTTAGGGATGCGGTGCGCGGGCGGGGCCGGGAGCCCAGCAGCCGGCGGGTCCCTGCGCGCGGCCCCTGCGCACGCGTCCAGGCTGCGCGCTCCCCGCCCCCGCCCCCACCCGCGCAGCCTCGCTTCTCTCCCGCCCTTCAGCCTGCGACAACCGCTCCCCGCTCCCCTCACCCCGCCCCACCCCACCCCACCCTTCCCCTTCCTCCCCGGCATGCGCCATATGGTCCTCCCGGTCCAGCCAAGAGCCGGGGACCACGTGACCTGCCTATTTGTATGCCGCGGAGCGCTCCATTCCGGCCCCTTTGTGGCCAGAAGAAAGTGGCCCATCTGTCGCCAGTTAGAGACTCCGCGGACCTGTTTTTACCCGCAGGAGAGATTAACCCTTTCAGGCGGCAGAAGAGAGCGGGCTAGAGGAGGGGGCGGGCCTACAGGCGAGGGAGCGAGAGAGCCAACCCCGACCCGGTCCGGGTCCCCGGAGCAGCCTGCGTCTGCGCAGGAAGTCAGGCTGGGCTGCCCAGGGGACTAACCGGGAGACTGAGGCACGCGGTCAAGCGCCCTCTCCCTGGCACTTGTCTTCTTAGGAGCGTGATTTCTGCCCTCCCTGAGACCCACGTCGTGGCTTCCGGCCCTTGGCAGACGCTTGCTGATTGGCGCCAAAGGGCGGCCTCCCCTAATCTCCATCAGCCCCCGGAGGTGTCCAAAAACTCCATGCAAAAATGGCTTCATCCGCACAAGCGGCGCTGAAACTGGTTCCCTAGCCTCCCCAAGTGCATCCCGGCTCTCCCGGCACCGTACACCCCTCACACTTCCCACCCTCAGCTAGTCCTACCCCAGAGGTCCCATGCACACACACACACACACACACGCGCGCGCGCGCGCGCGCGCGCGCGTCCTCAAAGCCAGCTCCTTCATCCCGGCAAGCGTTGGCCTCACTGGCCTTCAGGATGTTTTGTGTGGCAAATTGAGACTTCTCCGACATGGGACCCGTTAGGCCATTGGATCATTGCAAAAGGGGTGTCCCTTGCTCGCCAAGTCTAAGGGAGGCTATGGTCTCGTCCTTGTAGCTCAGACCTGCACCTTTGGTTCCAATCTTGAGTCTGTAGGTAGGTGCATGGCCCAGACAACCCTTCTTAAAGAGAAGCCTCGAGGGCCCTGTGTAGCAGAGTCCTTTCTCTCTTTCTTTAAAGGTCATTAACAATACCCTTTGCCAGGACCTCTCTGGGTCTCCAGTTGGGTATCTGATTTGCTGCAGCCTCCACCTTATGAGCAAAGTCTACCCAGCTGAAAAGGCCATGTTTGTTCCTAAATAGTGTCTTTATTTCGTCTTTCTGAACAAGATAAGTTCCAGAAAGATCCTTTTTTCTGAAAGACAGAAAGAAGGAAGGAAAAGGGAAAGCACTGCTAAATTCTTTTTTTTTCACCCAGCTTTTCTTTTAAGCCTCCTTTTCACGTCTTAGCCTCTCCCAAATCTGAAGCCCTTTGCAATGAACGCTCCCTGCTTGAATTACATGTCTAAATGCAATTGCCTTAAAGGCTCCTTGGAGTTTGCAAACAGCGTCAGAATCTCGGGGCTGGATTGGGGTACCTCTGAAAGAGGCTGGGGTTGGAGGAAGAGGGTCCTAAGGAGATCGCCAGTATCTGGAAGGTGGTAGCCAGCATCCAAAAGAGGAAGGGGCTGTGCCATGAGACCTGTGGACCAAAGCCTGGCATGAATCTTTCTCAGGTTCCAGATCAGAATTGTGTGGACTCTTTTTGTTTTTCTACGTCCATGGGTGCCAGTTAAGAGCACAGAGGAAGATTAAAGGATTCGCCAAGAAGCACGGCTCCAGTATTTCCTTTGGCGCGGTCAGCCTGCAGTCCACACCGAGGTCCGCTGATGCTTCCGACTCCTGCTTTGGCTCTCATTTCTGCACTTTGGGGCGCGCCAGAGGAGACACTGGAGGCGGGGTGGGACAGAGGGTCCAGGGGTCCGGGAGGCCTGGATTGTCTTGCGAGCTCTCTGCTGAGACCCCACCCGCTTCCGTCTGTGTGTCCCCAGGAATGAAGGGGAATCTTGGAGGAGCCAGAGGATCCAGGGCAAGAAGGAAGCCAGGGCTCGCAATAGACCAGACTCATGGGCACGAAATGAGCGAATTGTGAGACGGCTTCCTTCCTCTCCTCGCTGATAAAGTCTCCTCTAATCCCACTGCGCGCTGTTTCCCCAAGGCCCGGGGATTTGTATAAAGGACCAGCCTCTCTGGAAAGGCCCCAAGGTGAAGGTCCTAGAGTTCCCTGTGCCCAGCGGGTGACCTGAGGCTCAGACCTCGCGGCGGCGGCGGCGCTCAGCCAGGGTCCGCAGAGCCCCGGGGGGGCTGCCGTCGGGTAATCGGGGTCACTGGGGAGGTGCCCAGAAACTGCCGGGACGGGGAGCTTTTTGTTGGGGAGCGGGCGGGACGCCTGGAGAGGTTGAGCGGAGGCGCCGCGGAGCTAAGGACTGCGTCTTTTCATCGCCCCCTGTTCGGACTGGCTTGGACGGTTGCAGAGCCCCCAACCCACCCCGCCCCGCGGCCTCACCCCCCCCTAGCCCGGGCCCCACCGGGCGCCGCAGGCTGCCGAGCGGCACGCGAACCGCACGCGCTGGCAACAAAAGCTGCTTTCATGACTCACTGCCCTCGAGCAATGCCCGGGATCTGCCCCCACCCCGGTCCCCGCGGCGGCGCGGCTCGGGACAGCGTCGCGGCCGTTACAAGGGGCCAGGGGCGTGTGGCCGG